>JASCZW010006824.1:0-81485 GCA_034211315.2 Aedes japonicus | reverse complement strand
ACCATTACCAGCAAATATTATCAAAAAATACATCTCCAGCCAGCGTTAGTCTCGACTTTTACTGCTAAATGCGTAACAAACCTCGCCGGTCGCTAAGCGGCAAAAATCCCCCGGAATTTATTCGATAGAAATAAAACTCCGCCCCACCTTGCTGCCGATTTTCCAACGAAATAAACGTGACATCATCCACTCTCCGGTTTTTCCCTCCGCAGACGAAGTCACTTTCTCGCATCACTACTTGCAACGTCGTTTCATGGGGAGCGTCTCACTCGTGATGGTTGAGTTTCAGGTTTTTTTTTCTCCCGTGCTCGCTTCAACTTTCCCACTACGCCGTTGTCGCATCAGCAAAAGCTCCACCGAAGTCCTACATTGGCTGGCTCCACACGAGCGAAAAACAGTACCAAGAAAGACTACTAAAACTTTTGCTCCCTCCCCAGCGAAATAGTGAAGCCCAGCACGGCAGACTTTAGCCGAGGTCTTCGAGATTCACGAGCAAGGAGTGAGTTTGTAAAAATGATCTCGGCTTATGAGCTGTGTGTGAGTGGATCGTAGGTAGGGACTTCATTTTTCTTAGTTATCGTGAAAAGTAATTACTGGCAGACTTCAATGACATTCTTTCCGCTATCTGGAGGGGAGAGCTCGACGTTTGAGGTTGGGGCTTTTGGGAAGGAAATATCAGCGTCGATTGTGATAGGAATCTGATTTGATTGGACCTGAATTAACTCTCAATAGGCTTTCAGATCATTAGACAGCAAATCCGCGCGTGGGTTTCATCGTTCGAATTTCTAGTGTAGGAACATCTATTAATTACGTCACGCAAATATTAACTTTTTATAACCCTTTGTCATGTTTTGTATGGACCTTCAAATTTTTTTGTATGGATCGTCACGTTTTAGGCCAAGACAGACTTTAAACAGCTTTTTTGGACAAGAAAATTAGTATGGCAACCGGACGGGGAAAGGTGGCAGATATTTTCTGCCACATTAAACTGCCAAAGTTCGCGAAGAAATACCTGGTGTCGCAGGCCATCTGTACCTGTGGCTTGAAAAGCAACGTTTACATTCGCGACCGGAACCGGCAACTAGGAAATTTATCTGAGCGAGTGCCTACAAAACGTCTACTGCCTTTTTTGTTCCGTTCTATTTTGGCCGGATTTGGCATCTTGCCATGGGAAAAAGGCCATGGAGTGGTATGCTGCCAACAACGTTCAACTGGTGCTCAAGGACAAGAACCCTCCCAACACGCCAGAGCTCCGTCCAATCGAACAGTATTGGGCTATCTTCAAGCGGAACCTTAAGAAGATTCAAAAAGCTGTTGTAAGCGAGAAACAGTTCGAGGCAAACTGGCGTTCTGCGGCGAATAAAGTGGACAAGGAGACTGTACAAAATCTTAGTGGCAGGTGTTCGGTTAAGAGGAAGCTTAGCTGGAATATTTCTACTGTATTCTGTATTAACTGAACTTGAAAAAGATAAAGAATTTGACTTATTAATAAAACCTTCGATCGACTCACACACATTACTGTTTGACCAAATTTGGATCGGAACACCCTTCACTTCTAGCAAAAAATGTCTAACTTATTAAAAGCAAATCAAACTACCGTTAGTTCGAATGGTTCATAGAACAGGTTGAAATAAATGTGGACTTCGCTAGAGGCTTTTGTGGCGTGGAGTTAGAAAACTAATGCTAAAAAGAAAATGGTAGAAAATTGACCATGTGCTCGATTCTTTAGGACCAACAATGCGCCTTGGGTCGGAATAACAAAAAGTAAAGCTCATTTTCTCGTTTGTAGTAATAAAATTGGCTGTCAATCGCAGTCGGTTGCCGCACGGAGACGCAGAACAACAGTTAATGTGATGAGCTTTTGAAATGAACCTTAGAACTTCTAAACGCATTATTTCAGCACATATGCACTTGGGACTAGGAAATCAACCCACGAGTAAAGTGATTTATGAAATTAGCTCTAGATTCCTTGAAGTATAGAAAGAAAACTTTTCAGTAGGAATAACCAAAAAACTTCAGGACCAAACGTCTTCGAAATTTAGACCATACTTCCCAGATGTTATGAAGAGAACTTCCCAAAATCATGAGTGGATTTCAGAGCTTCAGGAAGAAGTTTGAGGGACTTCTTAAAAGTTTGAAACATTCCAGAGGTTATGGAGTTTTTTTCCCAAAAATTCAAGATGGACTTCCCAGTCCAGGAAAAACTTTCCGAAAGTCCAGGAGAAACTTACCACGGAGGGCACGACCTACAATTTCTTATAAACTTTGGAAGAAATTTCCACAAAGCTCAGAACGATACGTTCTAGAAATTCAGAGAGTTTCAGAAGAAATTTTCCAAAAGTTTTGTTGGAGCTTCCCATAAATTTTAAAAAGCTTTCCCAAAGTTCAGCACGGAACACTTCAGAATGGGGTTTTCTTGAAGAACAAAAAGAAACATTCCAGAAAAATATTGGGTACTTCCTACTAATTTGAGCAAGATTTGCTTAGAAATTCTGGAACAAACTCAACTGACGTTCAGAGAATACTTACCAAAGTTCAGTAGAAGACTTTTTAGAATTTCAGGAAGAAACTTCCAACAAATTTAAGGGAATTTTGCTAGATATTCTAGAGAGGACTTTGCCAAAGAAATTCTAGAGAGGACTTTGCCAAAGGTGAAATGTTGATCGGAGCTTAGGGTGGGACTTATCAGATGTTTAGATAGAATAAGATCAAGAAAAACTTCCAAGAATTTCAGGATGAAACTTAATGCCTGTTTATAATCCACGTAGACTCATTTTTCAAAATCTAAGAAACCCCTCCCCTCGTTGACTTTTTTCCGGACATTTATTTGAAATTTTTATAGAACGTCTACGAAATAAAAAGTCTACGTCCAAAACCCCAACTGTCCAACTGTCACATGCTGTCGAGTAAAGATTGTTTTGGTTTGATGTCCGCTTTGCTTTCGTGTTGCTTGTTATGCTTATCATTTTTTGTAGTTTGTCTGATTAAGCGAAGAGTTCTTATCAAAAACAATAATTGAATTAGCATAAACAACTACAGTTGAACGATTTCATTAACCATTCATCATATCTAACTTGAAATCTACTGTCAAGAGAACTCATTAAATTCCACCCGTAGTCAGTTAGTGAGAAACTATCATTAAAAGTCCGAGGAAACATCTTAATCTAGTGATTCTGAATGGAGTAGGTGCCTACGGATAGCACGGGCATTATCAAACGGAAAATTAAAATATGAAACGATTGTAAATTCGAATACTTCTTTCGTTTACTTCTCTGAACTTCTGAAAAATGTGTGTGTTTTTAACTTCTATGCTTAACTTCAAGAATTTTTCTTACCGACCAACCGACTAATGAGGTGAGATGGAAACTGAAGAATTGTATTTTTCTTATGAGTTTATGTCTTAGCTCATAGTAAGATGTTAACGGTTTAGCATATGGTGGTGGTATTTACTATATTTCAATATGACGTCGTGGGCAATGAATACTATTACGGTCATAAAGATGAAGTTTGTATAGGCTGCTTTACAGGTCTTCAATGATTATCTCTTGAATTTAAGGAAAGTTTTCTCCTGATCTTCTGAGAAACTCCCAGCTGAACTTGGAAAGATCCCTACTGAGTTTTTGTCAAGTTTTGTCATAAGCTGCTGATCAGTCACTCCTGATTTTTTTGGAAATTCACGCTGAAGTTAGGAATTCCTTCCACACTTCCTGAAAAGTCTGAAAAGGACATTTCTTTCGGAACTTCTTATAAGTCCTTTCCTGAAGATCGAGGAAAATCTTTTCTAAAACTTCGGTAGTTCTCTTCTGAACTAAATTAACTAGGTTAATTTCATCCTAAACTTCCAAGCAGTTCATTCCTGAACTTCTGAGAAGTATGACCTTAAACTTCATGGATGTTTGTACTTGAATTTCTAAGATATTCTTGCTTGAACTGCTTAAAAGTGCTCCTATACTTAAGTGAAGTCCCTTCCTTACCCTTATTTTCTGATCTTCTTTAAAGTGTCCTTTAGTACGTTGAAGAATCCCTCCAGAATATTCCTCTGAATCTCTAGGGACTTCTTTAAAGTTTTTAGGATGTTCCCATGATTTTCAACAAGCTTACAGAAATTCTTGGCTAGCTTTATGAACATACTAAAATTAAGTAGAAAAATTTGACATACTAACAAAATTTATGAAAAGTTTTCAGATCCTTCTCATTAGTTTACAGCATTGTTTGTTTCTATACGAGATACTAACGAATATTCTGTTGAACTTTCTATATTTTTGCAGAACTTTCGTAAAAATCCTATGGATCACTCGGAAAGTTCATATAACTTTCAACATGCTCATATAAGTTTGCATTGTTTGAAAACATGCCCGCAACTTTCAAAAAGATCTCAGTACTTTTTCAAAATTTCACAGGAACTAGTGTTGATTACACTTTACCGGAACAATTCTAACGCGCGCTCCTTAAAAATAACTCACTTTTATTTAAATTCAATTTCTCTCTATTTAAGCTCAAGTTTAAGTTTTTCACTTCCTTTTTCTTGGTTATACATTGTTCTTTGTTTTTCATCGACTCTTAAGAATGTAAGAATGTAAAAACAACCCCAACAAATAAATTATGACATATTTCTTTTCGAAGTGTCGCCTCGTGAAACGCCTCGCATGAGGTTTATATGTTTAATAGTATTTACACGAAAAAATAAACACTTTATTTTTGCTATTCCAACCCAAGGCCACATTGGTGATCCGAATGAATCAAGCTCGTGGCCATTTTACTCACACTTCTGCTTTACATTTGTTTTGATGGCTCCAAAATGTAAACCTTCTGGAAATGTCCACATTCATTTTAAACAGTTTAACTTTTTTTAGTTTTTTGTTTAATGAAGAGGGGCCGTTTTAACAAGAAGAAAATTGTTTTTCTGTTAATTTAAAATTAATGGTTTCTACTTTGTAGAAGAATGTTGCAACAAAGCATCGGTGAGATTGTTCAATTTTTTCTTATTATAATTATGATAAAACTCCTAATTCTAGGGATATGCATGGAATCTATATGCACCATAATAAAACAAAAGTTTGTCTTTTACTTCTGCAAGTGTGAATACCCTCCATGTAACCAATAGATACATCGTAGTGTTCGTACGGGGCTTATTGTACATAAAGATGATCTTAGAATGTACGTGTATGAAGAGGGATTCTTGAAATGTGTAGTAGGATGTTCAAAAAAGCAATCACCTGTCATTTTTCCAAATCCGCACAATCACACAATCACACACACACACACACGCACACACACACACACACACACACAAACACACACACACACACACACACACACACACACACACACACACACACACACACACCAAGGTGGACAATGGAGCAATTTCACCAGATGCTGGATACACTGACTGAAAATCTCATCGGAAGAAGACCGGTCGTCATAGGAGGAAACTTCAATGCATGGGATGTGGAGTAGGGCAGCAGATATACCAACGCTAGAGGATGCAGCCAGCGAAGAGCTCTGATTAAGCTGGAAGTTACACTAGCGAACGTATGTTCCGCCAGCACTTTTCGCAAGGACGGTCATGAATACATCATCGATGTTACATTCTGTAGTCCGTCACTGATGAAAAATATGAACTGAAGAGTATGTACGGAGTATACCTATAGTGACTATTTGGCGAACCGGTTTAGTATCGGCCAGGGAAATCCTGTCGCAATACGAAAAAGATGATGGCTTTCGACAAGGAACTCTTTATTGAGGCACTTCCGTTTGACAACGAACTCTCGAACCAAAACGCGGACGAGCTGATGAATATGCAGTAAGGGCATGCGACGCAGCCATGCCGAGGAAACTGGAGCCGAGGAACAAGTGGCGCTCAGCTTACTGGTGGAATGAAAACTCAAAGCCAGAAGACATGTCAAGAGAGCTAAGACCGCAGCAGACAGAGAAGTGCACAGGGTAGTGTTCCGAGCGGCCAGGACTGAATTAAAATGATAGATAAGACTGACCAAGACGAACTGTTACAAGGAATTCTGCCGAGCCGCTGATGTTAACCCCTGTGGCGACGATGGCTTCCTTGCTATGTCCAGCAAAACTGAAGTGGCCTCGTACACCGTACAGCGAGGAAATAAGAAGTAACGTTGAGAGCATGCAAGTCTCGTACAAGGACCTCGAGGCAATGGGGAATGGGGTTAAGGTGAACAAGGCATCCGCACCGGATGGAATCCCAAACGTGGCTCTGAAAATCACCATTCAGGGATTTCCGAACATGTACAGAAATGTGCTTCAAAAATGTCTAGGCCATTTCCCAGACAGGTGAAAAATACAGAAACTAGTGTTCCCGAAGCCGGGAAAGCATCCGGGGATCCAGCATAGTATATACCAATATGCCTGTTGGATAAGCTCGGGAAACTCCTGGAGAGGATTTGACGAAATTTACCGAGAGCGAGCACGGGCTATCGAGGATGCAATTCGGTTTCCGGAAAGGGAGTCTACGGTGGATGCTATTCGAGACAGCCGTAAATGCGTCCTTACAGAAGCGGAGAGGTGATCGATGTTGCGCTGTTGTAACGATCGACTTTAGGAACGCCTTCAATAATGCCAGCTGGGGAGGCTATTGCTGAGTCGTCACAGAATGAGGGTATCTGATTACCTATGCAGAATTCTGAGGAGTTACTTTCAGAACCGGGTGCTGATCTACGCCTTGGGGCGGAAATCGGTGAACATCACGGCGGAAGTTCCGTAAGGTTCTATCCTTGACCCAGGACTTTGGAACGTTATGTAGCAATGGTGTGGTGACGCTGAAGCTTCCCAAAGGTGTAGTGATCGTTGGCTTTGCAGATGACATCGTATTATCAGTGAAAGGTGGAGCGGTGGAAGAAGCGGAAATGCTGGTGTCCGAAGCTAATCAGCTTAATTGAAAACTCAGACAAAGCTGCAGATAGCACACCACAAAAATGTTTGTTCCAATACTAAGTGGGCTACACCTTACTCTACATTAGTAGAATGTAAAGCTGTGAAGGAAATTGAATATGAATGCAACAGAAAGTAAGAAAAACAACTTCTCAATGTTAGATTCGCCCTAATGAAAAAAGTGCCTAGATTTGTCTCATTATCTATTCATACTTTCGCTAAGCTTGAAATGTACCTAAGACAATTGCAACACCAACAACGTCAATTATCGAGCTGCAGCAATCTCAAATAATACATGAAGAGAGAACACAATTAAAGAGCAAACTGGAAAACACGTGGAGGATAAACAGAACTTAACAAGAAACATTGGCCTCTCTACTTCTTCAAAAAATAGATATGCAATAATAGCTTTGCGGGAAACCAGAATGACGGGATGCTCTATTGACACGCAACACAATCAACTGGTTGAATGTTGATAATGATACGGTATTAAGGGACCGTGTAGGAGGAGGAACACTTATTAAACTTATTTTCGGAACACGGTTTCCTTTCAATGGCCTTTCCACTCTATGGTGATGCATCAAGCGATAATGCTTCTGGATTTCTGGGAACCCGTCGTGCCGAAATTGGTCTTAAAGATGTTATTTTGCAGCATTTTTGCCGACCAAATTCTCATAACCTATCGCTATCCTCTCCTATAGGCGTCCAAGTAGTCCGCATAGACTGTTCAGCCATTACCACTCCCTAACTTTCGGACTTTGAGCTTGACTCACGCTCCCCATTGCCCCACCAAACGCTGCAAAATGAAAACGAAAACGGTGCTTAGCCGGCAGACGTCCGCCAGCCAGCTGAAAAAAATAACTCAGATTGTCACCCGCAACTGCACTCGACAGCTTTCGGCACCCTCCGTTCGAGTTTACCAGCGCATCACGCGTCAACAACAGCCAACCGAAGCTCCGGTCACGGCACTCGGAATGCCATTCACTCCTTCCACGAGCTCTCAGTTCGTTTAATTCAGTTCCACTTGCCCAGTCGCCGGACATCAAGTGCCAAACGGAATGAGTGACCCTCCATTTTGCAAATCGAGAAACTACGAGCAGCCTCGGGGTGGTCCCGCGGCCAATCAATTCCGATGGTTGCCGGAATCGAGAATCGAATGCCATTTTGCAATCGATTCAAATGCATGAAGAAAAAATAACAAACATTTCCAGCATCCGGATAACAGCAGCAGCATCAGCTGCATCCTAGAGCGTTAGTTCGGAATTTCAATTGCTAAACAATTTTGTTTAATTAAATTTGAATCCTTTGTCCACTTCCGTTTCGGTGTTACGAGATGCGTTCCGGAGTCGAGGGTGTCAACAGCAGCACGGCGATTGATAAAGTGCAATCTGCAGCAATTTGTTGGATTGCGCCACCCGCTTCGGATCGTGGAACCTGCACAATGTGGATCGTTTGAAATTGTTGGTGAATTCTCCGCCACCCGGTTTTTCTTTTTCTATTTGGTAAACATTATTCTAGTGTGGAGGGGATTGAGGGGCGGAGGAGCTGAATTTTAATGGAGATGCAATTTAGTTTTCAGAGTATGCATTATCGCTCGTTGTTGAAGCGGGGTTGTTTATGTGGCCCTCGGGGGCTATTGTGGTTGGATTTCAAGACACCGCATGAATATTCAGAATACAGAGATTACATGTGATTGAATGGGAATAAGTTCATTCGATGTATGTGTGTGACTTTTGGAGAATATGCATATGTATTTGTGTGTATTTTCTACATACAGATGTTCTAGTCTCATCTCAGGTCTGATTATAGAAGCGTGCTTTAGTGGGAAGCAAACATGTTTTCTTCCCTGTCAGCTTTTTCATTCGTTTGCACTACCCATTGAACATTGCTGGTTTTATCGTGGTTTTATAGCATTCTTGAAGTCAAATTCATGCTCTTCAGAACCCTTATAAAACCAAAATTGTTACTTGGGTAGTATTGTTATAGGCTCTTGTTCCTGGGTTAATTTCATCGGGTATGGATGGGTTTATTATGTTTGTATCTGTTAATAAAATTAAGATAATATTATACCAGAAAAATCAGTGAGGTTGTACAAAGTAGTCTCCCAGCGTATTAGTTGACATCCATACCTCTCACGCCATAGTCTCGAGTTCAAATCTCACCCCGGACAAGTCACACACAAAAAAACATCATAACGATGTTTAAATAACTACAATGGGAGATGAACCAGCTCGACAGCGAAAAAACAAGTTTCTAAGAAAGTTTCGTATTTCATAACCTCACCGCTCGGGCGGTGCTGATGCTAACTTTTAAGGAAGCAAGACAGAAAAATGCTGCCAAATACAACCAGGCACGCCAACTTCATGAAATTATTGGGGGGGCAAAATGTCAGGGAAAAAGTGGATTGAAATTTCAAAAAAAATGTTGAGAAATAGCTTTACAAAAAAAAACGGCGGTGATGTTCTTTGGTATAATAAGTAAATCAAAACAAAGAGTTTTATTCACGTTTTATTATAGCTAACTCAAAAAAAATAACCAGTTAATATATTACACCTCACTTTTAACGAAGAACGTGCGCTGTCTATGGTTATTTTTGTTGATGAACTCGTTCATGATGGTATCCAAATCAAGATCATTCGCCATGTCCTTATGGAAATTTAATATCGAAACAGAGTTCAATCTTTGCTGTCCCATAGTCGATCGTAAGTAGGTTTTGAGCCTTCTGAGGCCGGAAAACGACTTTTCGGCAGTAGCTGACGTTACCGGAATTGTGAGAAAGATTCTCAAGAACTTTACAAACTCCGGCAAAATATCCATCAAATGCGCTTCATTTTTTATGTAATCGTCGATGCTGGAGATGTTTTGAACGGGTTCAGAAGCTTTCTGGACGATCTTTTAAAACATTTCCCGTTGTAACATCAAAAGATCAGGATCAAGGTCATTATCATAGAAACTGATAATTTTGTCTTTATTGGTATCGTCTCCCAGTATGAATTGTTCTACTTCCAACACAAACGCAAATGTTTCGGTGTCGAAGCGAGAAGTAAGCGATCCTAGGATATTGTCTATAATTTCTTTGAACTGCTTCTCGTAGGTCTCTTCAATTGATACTGTCAAAGTTGGAACATCGGTTTCGTAACGCTTCGGAACTTTTTTCTTCCTTGGTAGTTTCGGCGATTCAACTGCATCCGGTCTGTTTTCGGTAACATTTTCCCAAATCTCCCGAAAATCTTTTTACAAAAGCTTAGGCTAGCTTTCAAGGTACCAATCATCCGGTATGCTTCTTCTAGTCGCAAGGATTTTTTCTGAAGGGCTGTATTCACAGAATCAACGTATCCGAAAATTTTCACCATTACATTTAAGATGAAATAAAATTCGAATTTTTCTAGCATTCTCAAAAATCCAGACGCCTTAGAGCCTGCATCAGAAACGTCATTTTCAGCCAAAGAGGTGAAAAATTCTACCAAAGCTAAGTAATTTGACAGAACAGATGAAAGCGACAAGTATTTCACCGTCCATCTCGTTGGACACAGTGGCCGCAGATTTGTCGAATCAACAGATTTCAATGTCTGGAAAATGGCAAGCCTTTTTGGCGAATCCCTTACGAAGTTAATCATATCTTTGATCAAATTCAATGTATCCCTGCAGATAGGAATTGTTTTGATCACGTCTTGGGCCACCAAATTTAACGAATGAGCTAAACAATGAACAAAAATAGCTCGTTTTTCATCGAAAAGGATTCTGGTCTGTACTCCGCTTTTCTTGCCAGACATATTATTTGCACCATCATAGCCCTGGCCTCTACATTTTGAGATGGGCAGATCAAAGCGTATAAGGATATCCTTAATGATAGAATGCAAAGACGGCGAAGCAGTTGACTCAGCTTCATAAAAACCGAGGAAGAACTCCTCAACCTCGAGGGAATTAGTAGCAATCCTTAAACAAAAAGAGAATTGTTCTTTTCTGCTCATGTCCGACGTTTCGTCACAAATAATCGCAAAAAATCCGCTTGCTTCACCAGCCCTATCAATCGTCGAAGTAGCGAATGGCTTAGAAGATCCAGCATTTCGTTTTGTACGGCATGGCTACACCATGTGTAAGATTCTCGTTTTAGCCACATTTGCAACTCGTTCGAATCTTCAGCCCGCAAGTTTAACAAATTTAAGAAGTTGCTTGAGTCATCATGATGACCACGAATAGCGAGACCTTGCTTAGCCAAGTACAGAATCGAAGAAAACAACTTTTTAGGCAGGCACGGTTCACTATCATTTCATTTTTCTTCTGGTCGGATATTTGAGCGCAGACGTTTACTCCAATTTTCAACGAATGCAGCATCAAAACGGCCTCCTTGTGGCAGAACGATCCCTAGTGGATTTTAAATTTTTCGGCTCCTTTCTTCCAGTTTTTAAAACCAGATTCAATAAAAACTATATCTTTTTTAGTTGAAAACGGTAGGCCAAGCTTCATAAAAATTTCCCGGCAAACGGAACATAATACAACATCATTCACAGGATCATATGCAATCCATGGGAAAGTCGCTTTCCAGCCGGGCACGAAACGTCGTTTTGAAGTTTTTGCTGCGTCCACAGTTTTACCTGAACCAGATGGACCTTCTCCCGCGTCGAACTTGGATTCTGTACCAGAACCAGCGCTGGCAACGTCGCAGCAGTCTTCAGCTATCTCTATCGCTTTTTTCCTGGGAGCTTGATCAAAAACTTGTCCATCGTCAATTCTGAAAAATTCGACAAAAAGGCGCTTTCAAGCTTGTTCCCTTTATAAAAAAACCATTCATTGCTTACCTTTTTTAGAGAAAGCTTAAACTCGTAAATCGTTTGATGAATCAGTATGGATATGAATTAAAATTCAACTTTAATTAAACCCGTATCAACTTTTATCCGCAAGCAAAACTTACTTTTTGTTCCGTTTCGACAGTTTCAAAACAAACAGTAAATGTTATTCATTTTCATTCACGAAGCTCAGCTTATTCAGGCCTGGCAATGCGAACCATTAATTTCTGTCATTAATGCATCCTCTTGTATCAGCAAAGGTGACGTCATGAATTGTATAGAAAAGAAAGAAGGCAAAAGTGCACCTTTCCAGACCTTACCATTCATCCGCTTCAATTGATTGATGAATTGACGCCGATGAAATGAATGAAAAGAGACCCACTGAAAAAAAACAGGGATCGTTGCGCACAGTGCAAATTTGAAATGACGGTTGGCTTAAAATTTAATTGTGAAAGATAACTGTGCAGGACAAATTTATTCTTCTAGATAAAAATCTGGGAAAAGTTTGAAAATAATTGGGGGGCAAAATGATACTTTGCCCCGTCTGAAAATTACTGAGGGGGCCAAAAGTCCATGCCCCCTCTAAGTTGGCGCCTATGAATACAACATAGTTAGCAATAAAACATGTAATTTTCTGCATTATCTAATGCACATAGAGGCCGCTAGATTTGGCAGAAATCAATGCGATATTTCTTTTTAAATTTAAGCCAGATAACGTTTGAATCTAGTCTGTTGTATAAAAGATTGCAAACATTGTTGTATGGTGCATGAAAGATTGCAAACGATTTCGTTGTTTACACCTTCTGTGGCGTGAAATTAACGGTGGGAAATTTAAAGCGCTGGTTAAAATTCATATTTTTTTCTATGAAGTTTTTATGAAAATGTAATTTGAAGCAACTGTTCATAAGACACCATTTATTTAGCTCGTTTTTTTTTATTTTTCGGGTGTTAATCAGGGTAACTAAAAAATAGTATTAGCTTTTTAAACCCGTTTTATATTCGTTTCCAGAGAAAGAAACATACAGAATATTAGAGTAGGTCCATTAGACCAGATGCCATTATTTTGCCGGATGTCATTAGGCCGAATGCCATTAGACTGAATGCCATTAGGGCGAATGTCATTAGGCGTTAGGTGTTAGGTCGGATAATTCCTTAGACGGAGCTTAGAAAAGTCGGAGTAGAACTTAATATTATATGCTAACAAACTTTCACGGGGGATTATTCCTTCTTTGAACGACGTTAAACCGTGAGATTAGGTTTCTTTATTAGAGAAACTTTCAATTTACAGCTGCTCTTCCTCTGTTAAGGCAAAACGAGCGTGGGGCCCAAAAGAATATGTGTAACATAAAAAGATGAAATACCTTGGTGCTGTCTAATCCTAGTCTAGGAATCCGGCAACTAAACGACAAATGGCGGCTGTTAGGTAGTGCCAAAATGGGAGCAACCCTGTCTCCATGCCGGCTAGGACTCTGGAGATTAAGGGAGCAGGCCTGAGGTGATCCGGATGGCTGTGCTATATACCGGGCCAAGTTTTTACGACAGCTGCGGTTTTGCGAGGCTGGTAATCTTGAAGCCGTTCGTGGTTCTGCTGTTGATGATAACTGCAGCAACTGGTTTAAATTTGGGTGTGTTTGATGGGGCAGCCTTCAAGCGTGATCGGTGTATTTTTGGTCTCTTCAGAACCAAAAAACACTGCGACCAGTAAATAGATCTATTGTAGTATATCCTCAGTAAAGTGCATCACAATGATTCGAGCTTCATTTACACTATAGTCGCGCTCCTTCATCATCCAAAAGAGGATTCATTGCAAAGAAAACAAACAGTTACTCTGATACTGACCATGTATCAGAACCTTAGTCTTAACCACGTCAAGCTATAGAACATAAAAAGATAATAAGAATTAACATAAATGAAGAATAACCATGTGTATCAACCCAAGTAGTATAACTGTTAACAATATGTAAAATGTAACAAGGACTTAGATGCGTTCCCTAGTTTGAATCAACTCGGACTAGGATTATTGCTTTCTTCTCATTTTCTAGTTGTAGAGTTTAAGTTTTGATCTACAGGATATTTTGGATAACCCAGAACATCCGAACATTATCTGACAATGTCTGTTGTTCTTACAAGATATTCAATACAAATCGAAGCTTTGTATAGCCTAGAAAGCTTTTATTACAACTGTAGGTCTAATGTACTGATCTCACGGGTAGTTTGGTTGACCTAGAACGTGTCATATTACTTCATATTTCTTTTCAACCGTTAAGAATATACGGGATCATCCCTATCACTTTGAAGTTTTCTGAGCACAAACCTAATATACTGTTGGGGCTTCAGACGTGAAATTTTCAAAAACCGTTTGTTTAATTGAATACGTTTGAATATTTATTATAAGTTCATATTGCCTTAAAATTCCTGTTACAACTGTAAATCTTAGGTTCGGTACGCCAGGCCGAACCTCAGTCATCTCAAGAATATCTTCTTATGTGGTTTTTCGTTCAAAAATATTCACTAAATTTCCTCGAATACTTGAAGTAACTTTCAACCAAAAATCCACTGTTACCACCGTAAATGTCAAGTTCTAAGCTTCAGGACAATTTGGATTACCTAGAAGGCCACAATCTTATAAAATAATGACTAGTGACCAACTAGAAGATTCATTGAATATGTTTGAATACATATCGTAACCTTATAAAGCCCTCAAAGCTACTGTTGTACTAGCTACTGCATTTGTAGATCTGAAGTTCTGAACTCAAGTACATTTTAAATCACCTAGAACATCCAGAATGGTGCAAAAGAGTTTTACGTTTTTCAACGAGAATTTAATAATTCGTGTGCAAATAAACCTTATTCTAAAACAACGCTTTACACTATTAAAAGGCATTTATTTGTTTCTTTCTGAACTTCTGCATATTCAGGATGTTCTAGGTCGTCAATCTGCTTTCTATTTCACCAAGATAAAAGCATTGATGTAGACAAAATTTGTCATTTTTATTCAGTCTGTGATTTTATGCAGCCATCTTCCAGTTGGGGTCACATATGACCCCTTAGGCCCGAAGTTTTTTTTCCATGTTGAGTATATTCATAACTGCGACCATTTCTTAGATCTTTTGTGAAGGGGATAAAGCTATTGCTTGTAAAGGGTTGTTACGAAAAATCTGAAAATAAATCCGTGCCAAATCCGCACAAGTTCAAAATCAAATCCGCGCCCATTCCGTGCCTTAAAATCAAATCCACAGACGAACTTTCGAAGACTTGTCAAATATATAGGGGGGAACGGCTGTCTCTGTAGGAGAACCTATTTCAAACACGGAGTACAAAATAACACGCAACGCTCATTTGAGGCTAGGACAGGACCTGACAGCTCAGAGTGAGATGACCTCTTATAAATTTATGATTGCTATGATACGGGGGTCGCTCCAATGTTGCCAGATATGTTTACACAGTAATCCCATTGAAAATAAAGTAATTATAAAACTTTCTTTTGTCGTTCGGGAAAAAATGCTGCATCAAACTAAACGATAACTGATAAGGTTTCATTGAATTTCATTGATGCTTACGCTGCAAATTCTGCTGTGGGTAGAAAGGCTCAGTATAAGAGCTGTCACTTTTTTGAATATCAGTTTTGCTGGTTGATCAGCAATCTTGCATTGCTGAATTTACAGCACAAAAAAAAATCTGCAAAAGTTTGCTGTTTTCCAGCAATAAAAATTTGGTGTGAGTTGTCACAAACAAAAAAGGTGAAAAAACAGTGACTACTAGCAACACCACTAAACCAACAACAAACTGCCTGCTTGTAACATAACTCGATGGAGGTGGTAGAGGCGGTTGTCAAAGCGACCAATAAGAAACGGTCTTTTTTGACAGGTAAATGGTCTTGTTTTTGCACTTTTTGCAACAGCTGGCAGGTTCTGTCCTAAATTTTAGGCAGTATGATGTGTTATATAATAACAATGGATCGTAGTGTGCGCAGCTTGAAGTAAAACGTGAAAATTTTTCTCATGTCATTTTTCCTCGCTTTAAATGCTCTACAAGTGTAGAAAAGTGCACTGCTTGCACAATGGACAAGACAGCCATTAAGTTTATTTTCCTCCGGAGTGAATATATTAGCTTCATTGTTGTAGTTTTTGGACATTTTTTTTTGCTGATGCGGCTCTAGAAGAAAATCAGCTGATTGTGCTCTACTGCGAGGCTACCGACAGTTGTGAAAACAAAGCAAAACCAAAATTCATACGGCTATGCGACAGAAGAGCTATAAATTCATCATGAGGTGAAGTTTGTTTCATGATTTCAGACTTAATACCTCAACTTATCTGAAAAGCGATCGAACCTATTTTGGATGATGATCGCTGTGGCTACGATTCGAGACGTCTTTGAAATTGCTTTTTATAACCTTGTATGTCTGCCAATTCTACGAGGACAGTATGTATGTGCGAGGTTTATTGTTTCACTAATTACGTATAGCTGAATCTGTACTCTGCATTAGCTGATACTTTTCAAGTTTTTTCGTTTGAAAATTTTGATTTCAATCTATCTTCTTTTAATTTGATACAAATTTTCACATTAGTTGTACGAGCAGTGTTGTCAATCTAGGCGTGTTGTCGATGAAATTCAGTTTATTTGATTGGATTAGATTTGTTTCATTAGATTAGGTCAGATTAGATCCCAATTTGTCTTCTTGGCTTTAGAATTACATCCTTACCAGACGAACAAGATCAACATCAGATCTACTAATCTCCGATAAATAATTTAAACCAAGCATAATCCAACATATACAGCTTCCACAGCAGATATGTGACATTCCTTCAGCTTATGCGAGCTCAACCAGCATTTAACCTCTTTTTAATTGTATTGGACCATTTATTTGCGTTTATTTTTGAGAGGCAAGAAATCCAAAATTATCAACATATAAATGATTTTTTTTTGGTGCCGCTTGCAATGCGATGATCACTCAAAGGTCAGTCAGTTAACATGTTTTTATTGAAACAGACTTTTTGTTTCCCTCGGATTGTTTTAGGAATGCATTATTTTGAATTGTTATACAATGTTTCAAAAATTGCTACCTTAATATGCTGCTTATTCTATGTCCTTGAAACTTATTATCATAATGCTTCACTCTCAGAAACAAATTAGCTCTGTAGCAGTTAAGAGAACAGGACAATCCAGAGTAATAGAGTGACGTGATAATGTCTTCAATGTTGGACAAAAACCTATTCGGTAAATCTTTGTTGCTGCAATCAAAAAATAAATTTTCTTTCACCACCCGTTCTTATATTCTCAAACATTCTTCTCTTTTCAGAGAGCGAGAAATGGCACTATAACGAATATAGCAAATGCTAAAGTCCAACAATTTCAAAAGAAATGGAGCATCACTTAACCTTCATAGACAAGATGTCTCCAACGACCGTTTTAAATAAATTTTTGTTCTGTACACTAAACAGGGCATTCTGTTTAACAATTCTCTCCGACTATTTATTTGAACTTTCCTTTTTTTATATCCACTGTAGGCTACGTGTGTTTCCAGTGTCTTCTTAAGATAGATACCAGATCTTCTCTATCTCCAATGGTTGCATGGACGTGGCCAGGTTAGCGGTCGAGGAGTCTCTTCGTGAAGATTATTGCGTAGAGAAAAGTTTCACGGTGACATGCAATGTCTTCAACGAATTATTTCTCATCGTAGCTCCATTCACGAGGTGTGCAAACGTCAATGCTAATGATGCGTCATCCAATAAAAAAAAAAAACCCACATAGAAAAACCCCGCGATATGAAAAGGGTTCCGAGGGGGACTGAAGTCATTCCCCGCCCCAAGATTATCCCTCATTTTTGGGCCAATCAGATGCATTGTTCAAAGCAATGATATAATTAAAAACTTCAGAGCGAAATAAAACCTGCAAAGACGAAAACATATGCCACGACGAGTTAGGTCAAATAAATTGATCGATAACCAACTTGAAAAAATTCTATCCAAAAACAACCAACGGCCGAAGGTGTGATCCACGCTGACCCAGTGTATCTTTGAGGGCACATAGGACGTAGGTATGAGTGAGTGACAAAAGCACTCAAATACAACCGATAAGTAAAGTATTTCAAAAATAATGATCCATATTTGATCAATGATATAACAAGTTCGGTACTTATTTATTTAATATGTACGTCAAAACATGTAATTGTACTCGCTAGTCTTCATTTGAGCTAAGTTTCCCCTTTTAGATTGTTCCTCCTGCTTAATGTTATCTTTGTGTTTCAAAGAACTTTTAAGAATGATGTTTCTGGATTATTGGATGTCATTGATCTGCTTTCTTTTGACGTAGGACTACGTCTTTGTTTTCTATACTGGGGTACAATTTAAAAATAAATGCATTGAGACTGTCACGAAAAGTGGTCAGGTCTTGAACCTTAACATCTCAGTCATTTCTCAAAAGATTTTCACATTTTTTGCACCAATCGATCGGAAATATCTTTACGCATTAACTTTAATAGAGAATATTGTTTATTTCGGGCCATATGATATTTAAACATTCGTAAATGGTTAACCTTGTCTTGAAAAGTATACTATCTCCTTCAGGTCTAAAGGGTCATATATGACCGCATAAGGAAAATGGCTGTATAAAATCACAGACTCAATAAAAGTGAATAAATTTGTCTACGACAAGTTTGTTTAACATCAGTTCTTCTATATGGGAAATATAAAAAAATAACATTTGAGTTTAAGGTTTAATTGACGACCTAGAACATCCTAAATATGAAGAAGTTCAGGCAGAAAAAATGAATGCCTTATTAAAAGTATAAAGCGTTGTTTTAGAACATGGTACATATGCATACGTATTATTAAATTCTCGTTAGTAAACATTAGATATTTTTGCATCTTTTTGCGATGTTCTAGGTTATCCAAAATGTACTTGAGTTAAGAACTTCAGATCTACTGTTGTAATAGTAGCTTTAATGGCTATATAAGGTTACGATACATATTGAATGAACCTTTTGAAACACTCAATTATTCGATAATTCATTATTTGATAATTTTAGGTCATCCAGAACTTAGGATTTGCAGTAATAAATTTTTTGATTACGCTACGTATTCAACTATCTTCCGTGATTTTTTTGTTGAACGTAGAAGATACATTTTGAGATAAGCTGGGATGACCTTTGTCATCCTAACTATTCTTGAATTCAGAACATTTGATCTACTGCTGTAACAGTAGGTTTTCAAGTGTGAAAAGGGACAACATATATTTAACAATATTCATTTAATAGTGTAGGAGACATTATGAGAAAAACTTGGGATATTCTAGGTCATCCAAACTGTCCTTAAGTTCCAAACTCAAGATCTCCAGTTGTAGCAGTTGTTTTTTGGGCTATATAAGGTGATCAACAATCATTACAATACATACAATACAAAGTTACGTGACGTAGTAAATATTTCTGAACGCAAATAAAACCATGACGATTAACTTGTCCAGGTCATCCAATTAATATTCTTTGAGATTAACAAACATTTTAAATCAATATGACGTGTTCTAGGCCATTCAAACTATCCTTGAGATCAGAACATGAGGCTTACAGTTTTAACAAAAGCTTTCTGGGCTATGCAGGATGTGTTTTGAAACATATTCATTGAATATTTTGACAGAACAACAGACATTGGGAGATAATCTTTGGATTTTCTAGATTATCCAAACTATTCTGGAATTAAAAACCTATAATCTACAGCTGTAATTGTAGCTTTGTGAGGCA
Organism: Aedes japonicus; assembly: GCA_034211315.2. Taxonomy (NCBI): domain Eukaryota; kingdom Metazoa; phylum Arthropoda; class Insecta; order Diptera; family Culicidae; genus Aedes; species Aedes japonicus. The sequence goes on along the minus strand of JASCZW010006824.1, from coordinate 62,063 downwards.
AACAAATAAATAATATGTATATGACCAAATTAAGTGAGTAGTATTCTAAAAATTAGTGAGTAGTATTCTAGAAGGTCTACAGATATAATGAGATATCTTGGGATGTATCATGTCACCAAATTGGGATCTATAGTAAAAACATTAGCTTTATAATCTAAAGGTAATGATATGCATTCAAACAAAGGTTACAATTCTTTTTCAGATTGTGATATTCAAGTTCAAACGGACGTCCGAACTTAAGACATACAGTAGTAACCATAACTTTTTGGGCTATAGTAAGCTACGATAAATATTCAAAAATATTCAATTAATATACTGAAACGACTACAGACATCATAGGATAATCTTGTTAGTTTCAGATCATTCAAAATGTCCTTCAAAACTTCAGGTCTACAATTTTACCAGTAGCTTTATGGGCTATACAAAGTTAAGCTAGTTTGTTTTGCCAGGAATATTCTAAGACTATCTCATGATTTCAGCTCATCTTCCAGGACATTCATTGCATATGTTTGAATATATCATAACATTGTAAAGCGGATAAAACTACTGTTACAACAGAAGATCTTAAGCTCTGAACCCCCTTACATTAGAAGTTTATTTCTGATATTATGTTTTCATACGGTCAACAAACTGTTTCGCACAAAAACAAGAAACCAACCGGTTTGCACCTCTATCCTTAGTGGGACAGGAATAATGTGTATGTATTCAACAGGCATAAATTATATAAACTACATATATTTACATTAAAAATACACAGAATGCCTGTGTCTAGTGACTTCCACATGATCTACAGTTACAATAACTTTCTACTCTCTCATTTGTAGATTATTATTATCTGTGTTAACTGATTCGATAACAATTCAGATACTTTTTATACGTTGTAACTCGCGTTGTGTATTCTATCTAAAGAAAGCTCCATAGGATTGATTGTTAACTTCATTTTGATTGATGTAAAAGGAGATGTTCACTCATCACCATGAAGCACCAAGAGTGGACATCAATGTTTTTGCTAGAATGAAAGATAAGAAGAGAAAGTGTTGAAAGTTCCGTCAGTGTACGGTAGGTTGGAAATAAAACAAATGTTTGAAATTGGAGCGAAAGGGCATGGTTACAGTAGTACTCGAACCAAGTACGTCACCCTTTGCCTAACATCCCACTGCGGAGTAGGTCGAGGCACGGACAAATCCGCCACCTCAACAGGCAGAAGATGGAGTTTGGAAAGCGCTTATGTACCACTGATTGCTTTGTGATAGTTATTCTAGCGATATACTGTACGCACTCTGTTTTGATGCGCACATGGGGGAGTAACTCTCTACTTTTTTGGGTTTGTTTTGATTCGCAACGTCTGAGATCCCTCAAGTTTTTCTCGTCGTCAGTAACGTAGAGACCTCGGAGAGAAACACCTTGAAGCGTTGCGATACTGATCCCCACCAGTATGATTAATGGTTCTCACCATTCCACCTTGCCAAACGTCATCTTTTGCCTGTTGAGGTGGCGGATTTGTCCGTGCCTCGACCTACTCCGCAGTGGGATGTTAGGCAAAGAGTGACGTACTTGGTTCGAGTACTAATGTACCCTTCGCTCAATTTTCAAAACTTATATTCTATTTCGCACCTACCGTACACTGACGGAACGTTCAACACTTTCTCTTCATATCTTTCATTCTAGCAAAAACATTAATGTCCACTCTTGGTGCCTCATGGTGATGAGCGAACATCTTCTTCTGCATCATAATCGTTACTCCACGCACGGAGAATACAAACATAACAATTAGAGATGTTCATTTTGTTTGCCGTAATTCGTTAGCCTTATCGTTATACCTTTACTTTGTGCCGTAGTTTGTCAGTTTTTCATGAAAGTGAAAATAGTCTATGCAAAGTATCTACAAAATATTTTTTTATGTCGTGTATTCGTTGTTCTTGCAATAGAAAAAAAAAACATGTTCTGCCTATCATGTAACTGTTCGGTACTTCGAAGGAGAAGGCATATGATAACTAGAGATTTTTTCGAATGACATCCTTGTGTTGCGTTTGCATTACTGATGCAGTCACATCAAATGAGGTAAGATCAGCAGAAGAATCGTCAATTCCCTAATGAGCTGTATATTTGGTAGGATTTGATAGACAACAGTTTGAACAAATCCTAGAACAAATCCCGTCCCTTTCCAACAGATGTAACATTCCAAGTACGGCTATGGGCATATATCTTGTAAAACTTCGTAGTGGTGCATCAAACGAAAATCTTAGCTCAATGTTTAAAAGTGCCGAAAATAACCTTAAACGACTGCTCAATGTAGCCAGAGAATGCTTATTAGACGAATTTGTACCCCAGCATCTAGGTTTCTATCATACTGACCGAGAAGATTTGGTGAGAAGAAATCTTACGATCCCAGACGCGAAACACGGAATCTCGTTTCCCTAGTTTTCTAAAAATCTCAAAATTTGCATCAGCCTACTGCCTTTTTTACATGTTCCTATCCGATAGTTGGCTCCTCTGGCTGACTTAGCAGGTCTTTCTTGCTCCAAGAGCTACAAACAAATGAAGCTTTCCTCGAAGGTGCGCCTGATATATTCCTAGCAACACTTTGATTGTTGTTTTTTGTATTATTCGATGCGCGGAGTAACGATCTATGATCAAATTTGTCAGAACCCGTTCAATGACCTCCGCTCGTTTTCAAACTTGTATTTTTCAGCCTGCCGTTACCCTCTACGGACCTATCAAAACACTTTCTCTTTATTTCTATTCGTTCTAGCATTAACTTACTGTCCACTCCTAGAGCCTCGCATGGAGATGAGATATTATCTGCTTCTGAAAACTTCATCATATTTATATCAGCACAATTCTGAAGTCTGTGTTAGGAAAACATTGTACTTCTAGTATGATCTCAATACAAGTTTGTGGACCATATGAATATCTCCCAGTTTTGTCCAAGTTTACTTATTTTCTGCTTTAAAAGTAAGCATTCTCAAATTCAAAAACATGGTATTCAAAACCTACATAAATTCGACATTGCTACTTGGGATCGTAAGCTATATTAAAGGAGACAAACTAACTTGAAAAAGACACCTTCTTCAGAATGAATTTCGAAAACAATCAATCAATCCAAAACATTCATCAATATCCCTTACCTAGTGGGTCATCGTTTCAATGCAATTCCAAGACTGGGAAAAATAGCTACTCAATTCAATGCCATCCCCAAATAATGACCTCAATCATTCGGCAACTTTCCCTCAGCACAGATTATTGATTAGTCTGGGCAACAAACTTTCAGACATCCTTCGTAATCACCAACCGAAATAGTCCAAAACGAAAATAGAATTAGTAATCATCTACCCTGTCCCGCTTTTCCACCCGCTTTGGGAACAACAATAGATTAGGCATAAAAGCTTGTCAGCTCGCCAAACAAATAATCCCCGATTCTCTTCCCCCAAGAACTCGCTCCTTCATCGTAAATACCATTACGAAGCACTTTGGCACCCACCTGTCAGTATCAGTAGCCGGCTGAGAACTCCCACGACAATTTTTACCAGCATTCTTCTTCCGATGCTCCTCCTCCTCCGGAACTGTCAGCAAATCCTTTCACAAAGTAGAACACAATCACAACCACTCCTTTATCCGGCCTCTTCGCTGCCCTCAGAGTCAAGCTCAAGAGTGTGCTCTCAATTCGGTTCGCTAGTCATTTCAAGCAGGTTGCTTCTGCTGCTGCTGCTCCTGTCGGCGATTTGGATGTCGTTCTTTAATTTCCGGAAGCCACATTTCGCCCACTTGGCTGCCAGACTGATCAACGTGCTTCCACTACCGAGCGAGGGGAAAGAGGTATATTGAAATAAATCGTGTTCCTAACCCGCCTTCACTGTTTTTTTTCCCAAAGTCACTCCGAAGCAGGTACGTCGTCCCTAACTCGAACCCCTCGAATTCATGCAAACTTCAAGCACAAACTTTCCGGCCTTGTTGGGGTCGACTTGAGCCTGGTTTTTCCTTCCCTCCACCTCCCCCAATCCGGCTGTGCGCCGCTTTGATGCAAGGGGAAAGTTCGTCTTATTCACACACAAACAGAAGACCGAACGCAGGAAACTTGTTTCGAGGAGCCTTGTCGTTGAAAGCTGCTTAATACACTTCTTTCTGTGTTCTCCGCAAGCACCACTCTTCTTTATTCACTTCTTCTTCGACGACGACGATGAAGCACACCATAATCCGAACAAGCCTAGGATGGACCGCATCCTCCTGGGGTCGATGGTGGGGATGATGAATTCTCTAGCGTAAGTCCTAGCCGAGGAGATATGTTTTCATCAGCCAACCAACCTAACTGTAATCACCAGCGCAAACAACCCGCCGCCAACATCCCTTTGAGAGAGAGAGAATAATGACCGCCCACTATCACAAATCACGAAGCCAAGCACACAACGGTCGGACTGGCGCGGGCCAGACGACAGCTGGACCAGTATATTCAAAGACGGTCCTTTAATTAGCTTTAATTAAATGTCCTCTCGAGTGTCTCGGTGCGAAACTGGAAAGATCAACATAATTATGTTCCTTCCGAATACTTTGACGGAATCTATCGATGCTGGGACACATGTATATATCGAACAGGAACAGGCGCGTGATTGTTGTTGTCGTTTGGGAACGGACGGACGGTCGACGGTGACACCGACCGGAAAGAGCCACCAGACACGTCCGATGGCGAACGGGATACGAATGGAACTGGAGCTTCGTTAAAAATGCATTCCAAGCAGCCGACGTTCGGAGCGTTCGGGAAACTCAGCTGGGTCGGAAAAGGGCTCCGCCGCGGTGTTGTTTGTGCTCTCCCTTCGAAAATGGTATGGTTGCGAGCGTTTGGCTTAGGTGAGAGAGAGCGACGGGTTTTTGTGAGAAGTGAGATTGCGTGGGGGAAATGCAAGTGAGCTCGATGGGTGACACTCAGTTGGGAAGTGTTGTCGAGGTGTGGTGAATTTGGTTTGCGTGTCTTTGATGTACCCAGCAAGCAACATGTTAGAAGTAGATAATGTTAGAACAATGTTCAACGTTATCAACATTAGCAACATAGCATGATTTCGTGATGAATCTCTCACATGTTAAGTGTCATTCGCTTTTTCACGCGCTTAGTCAACAAAGAGCTTCATGGCCTGACTTGATGGATTTCAGCGCTGCCTGACCTGCTGATAAGTGATATTTTAATTAAATTTGAGTAATTCATAAAAAAATAGAAAAGTACTTAATATATAATAAAAAAATCGAGTAATTAGTTTACTAATAGTTGTAAATTTATAACCAACTGCTGAGAAAGAAGGCACGCATAATCGATGAAAACCGTATGACAAGGTACGGTATATCCTAAGTTCTGAACTGAAGTCAGTTTTTATGAACTTGAATAGCCCAAGATAATCTGATCATGACTGGTGACCTTACAGAAGATTCACTGAACGTGTTTGAATACATAAAATCACCTTTCTGAGGTTATAATGCTACTGTTACGACTGTAGATCCTAACTTCTGAACTCAGAGGCAATTTCGGTTTCCTGGAACATCCCAAGATATCTCGTTATATCTGTTTACCTTCCAAAAGACTCACTTAAATTGATCACATACATAGTGTAACCTTGTTTGGTCCAGAAAGCATCAGTTACAGCTGTAGATTTTATGTTTTGAATTCCAGGATATTCTGGATAACCTAGAAGATTATCTCATGTCTATTGGTCTTCCAAGACATTCAATGAATATGTTTCGATACACAGCGTAGCTTTGTATAGCCCAAATAGCTTTTTTTGTAACTGTAAGTCCTGTTCTTATCTCAAGGATAGTTTGGATGACCCAGAACATGTCATATTGCTATATGATGTTTGTTGACCATTAAGAATATTAATTGAATATGTTTGAATGTTTATTGTAACTTTTTAGTGCCTAAAAATTATAATCCCAATTTTTCTTATAATGTTTATTTACGTTCTCAAATATTCACTGAATATAGTTGAATACGTAGAGTTAATTTGTTTAGCCCAAAAAGCTATAGTTACTTCTGTACATTTTAATTTCTGAACTCAAGTATAGTTTTGATGACCTAGAACATCACAAAATTATCAAATAATGACGGTTAACCTTCCAAAAGGGTCATTTAAAATGTTTGAATATATATCATAATATTATATACCCTGAAAGCTACCGTTACAACTCTAGATCTTATGTTCTGAACTCAAGAGTTTTTTGGATAATATCCCAGGAAAATACAAAAATATTAAACGTTTATCACCAAAAATTTAATAATAGTATATGGCCCGTAATCAACATTGCTTTGAAATAATGCGAAGAAATATTTCCGATCGATTGGTGCAAAAGTTTTGGAAATTGTTTGAGTAATGACTGAGATATTCACGTTCAAAACCTGACCACTTTTCGTTACGGTCGAAATGCGATTTTTTTTAAAAATTGTACCCGAATATAGAAAACAAAGCTCTACGTCCAACAAAAGCTACGGTGCCTACAAGCTGGTAATGGACCCATGCACTTAATAGTAAATTATAGACTCATGTCCTACCGAATACGTGTTTTTATTTATTTCGTAAACATCGGGATGGTCATGTGTACCTTTTTCCGCAGTAGTTGCCAATTCATTATCCTTCTTAAATAATAACGTATTATTATTTGTAATTTTTCCCCATTATGATTCGATCTTAAGGGCAGTATCAGGTGTGACGAATTCTGTTGCTTCGATATTGAATATTTTCAGAAAAAGACTTCAATAGAAATTTTCTTCAAGACGAAGGTTTGAAAATGTGCTTAATGCCTTTGCTTGAACTGAATGGATTTTTTAAAGCCTTCATGCTATGGTATTTAGGACAAAATTCTGAGCACCATTTGACGTAGGTCATGAGGGATTCCATCCAGAATGTGCCGGAAATCCCAAAAATCATACCCGATCATCATTGATTTGGATGAAACTTGGCACATGAGTTCGGTACGTTGGAAAAAAAAAAATCCACTAGTGTTAAGATAATTTGGGTTCAAGAGTAACTTTTGAGATGGGCGTATGTGTGTTTTCCAACATTTTACTTGAAAAATCGTAGTTCAAAAACCAATACATTTAGAGAAAAACTTTATATAAGGGAATTGTAGGGAACTAAAAAGCCTTTCTTAAAAAAATATACACAGAAAAAAATTTTTTTTTCATCGAGAAAAATCAAAAATAATTACTAAAAATAAAAATATCTAAAAAACATATTTTTAATATTTTTTAATTTGTTGTATGGAAATTTGAGGAAAAAAGCCACGTTTTAAAAAAAAACTCTAGGATGGACGCTCTTATAATAAAAAAGTTTTTCAAATAGCAAACTTTGGTGTATATTTCAAATTTTGGTTATTCATTCTTATAAATAAATTTTGATGTTACAATATGGTTTTGGAGATCATTACAAACAATAATAATCGTAATGATAAACCACGTAAACGCAACCGTTTTCAAGATATTTCTGATTTTCTTTCAATAAAATTTCGAAACCTCAAAAAATACGCCCTTTTCATAAATTACTCGTGATATTAAAACAACAATAGCTAACGATTGTTTCTCTTGTGTTTTTAGCCTTTTTAAAACACATGTATGGGCCTCTTACTTACTCTTAACAGCTCGTCGATTGAAAAAGCTTCACTTAAAGTTATAAGACAAAAATAACGAATTATGGTTGGATTTATATTTATATATACCATTTATTAGTCTCGGTCATTGATAATATTACATAAACATTATATAAACTATTGATTGCTTTTATATATATTATGAATCCTGCCTTCTTCGTCATTCGAAAACAGTTTTACAAAAACTTCGTTTTCTGAAATTGAACGAATGAGTGGTACTTTTGTGTACCTGCAACCGTTTTAGTCTGTCGGTAAATTTCATTCCATTCTGCTACCCCTGTTCATACTCTTCATGTGATACATAACAAAACGACATTTTTGTTAAACAATCATCACTTTTTTGGTTCGCCCATTCGAATAACTCTAATGCACTTTTTATAGGGTGTTCATGTTGTACAGCAAGGCTTGCATATCTTGCCATTCGTTTTAATGTACCACCAATTGCATCGCAAGGTCCCTTACCGTGGGATGTTGCGAAAAAATGCCATTCAGCATCAATATTGTATTTCTTTTTAAACTTACAAAGGCTTGCAAAGTTCTTCCTATTTTTATATTGGGATGCTGCCCCGTCAGACATAAACGTAGCTTTCTTTACTTTAATTTTTGTTTGCAAAAAGCTTATTAGTTTTGAAATAAACACCTGCACCGCAATCGTATCATGTTTCAACACTTCTGAGATAACAATGAAACTGATATTTTTAAGTATTCCAGATTCCGTGTAATAAATGACAAAAAGGGTGAATAGTGGCTTGCTCATTACTCCAATAACTACTTTGAACAGCATCTTGAAAAACAAATGAATAATTTTCAGAAAAATCACAAATTATTATTACTTCGCTGTCTTTAAGACAACTTTTATAATCTCTCAAGAAACTAGACTGCTGAGATTTGACAAAATTGTGGGATACTAATTGTTCCAACTTTTCACAAAAATAAGCAATAAATTCATCAATTGGTTTAACAAGTGTCTCTAAACTACATCTATCAGTTGAAATCCATTGCTCAAAAGATATTTCAACTAAACCACGTTTTTCTAATTTGTCTGTTAAACTACTCTCAAAATCTGAAAAGCCTGGACATCGTTCGCATTCACGGAGGTAACATTTTTTAGTTCTAGTTGATGAGCTACATAATATTTCTTCAAAACACAATTTATAATCATTCTCGAATGAATATTTTCTAAGACCATGAAGCATCAAGTTAATGTTATCATGAATGGTGCAAACACAAATGTTATGAGAACCTGTGCTGCCAAGTAATTTGCAATGCTTTGGTCTTAGTGCTGCAAAAGAGCATTTTGATGCATCTCTTGAAATTTAATGAAAGCTTCTCTTAATGAACAAACTAAAAGGCGCTTTTGAATATGAACCCTCTTACCTTCACTCCTCACTGAAACGTAGTCGTTCATACCAGGGGTTGCTCGTGTAATCTCATCACTGTCGTAAAATTGCAATATTTGGTTTTTTATTTCCGGGTTCAGACCGTGTCCCAGCTTTTCGTTAGGGGCAGCTAAAACACCTTCGTGCTTTGCAAGGAATTTAGCTTGTGATACGATGTACTTGTTTGTTATTCCAAATTCTGCCATTACTCTTTGATTTGTCCAAGATTGTGGTAAAACCGAAAGTATCCTTACTTGATCGTCCCTCGAAGTTTCTGGATCAGCATACCGGTCCTTTAGCTGCGCGATTATTTCGTCATATTCGGCTGCTTTCACTTTCAATTGTTCCAGGTCATCCTCCTCCGCTTGATCCCCAAATATGTGTGTCCGAATGCCGTTTGAAACATCTTTGAACTTTTTGCGGGCATAATTTACGTTCAGGAACTTTTTAGCCGATATTGGCGAAACGTTGATTCCAGCTACGCCCTTGTTAAATAGCTCAATATTATGGCGCCTTGAATAATCTTGCACACTGCTATCAGATGGCACTGACATTAATGATATTGCCGATGGCGTTTCCTCGAGACCATACAAGTCTACTTGCCGTGATGTAGATGGTTGTGGATCCATAATGTTAGTAATTGATGGTTTCTCACTAGGCTCTGAAATTGCAGCATGGGATTGTTCCGTTCTATTTAAATGCAAACGACAATTATCACAAATCATCAAAGAAGTGTCCAAATGTGTTTTGCCCATAAACTTGAGTTTTTTGACATTTTTTTCGGTTAATTTACGAAGGTTTTTGAGCACCGTTTAGTGGGAAACGGCATACAACACTTCTTCATGTTAAACTCCATTTTCAGTTCACTCAGATAGATTTTACTGATGAATGCGACTATGTATGAGCATATATATTGGCTGTGGTACCTTTGGAAATGCAGGTATAAAACATCTCTGGTAGTTTACAGGCAGCGTACATTAGCTGTTTTTTATGAGAAGATATACCTGACATACGTTATAGCTGCTATTTGTCTACCTACCTTAAACAATATGTGTTACTTTCATCGCTACATCACCGAACTGTTCGGAGTGTAGTTTTCACACACTACACCCGACCTCTAACATCGTTGGAGCTTGGCAAAATAGTCAGCAGTTCGATTAATATGCTTCTTCTATATGACCCTTCGCATAATTTCATCATCTGTCCATTTCACACTTGTCACCCCTGCGACATCTATCTCGCTGTTACTTTCATCGCTTTAGCAAATTCGCTCCCTTCATTCTCTGAGCGGCCCGACCGATACAGCCATAAAACAATTATAAATATATTGATTGCAATATTAAAACAATAGTGCTATTTATCTTGTTCTTTTCAAATGAGTCTTCTTATCATCCTGATATCAAAAGAAAAGAGGACATTAGAGTGATGTGAACGTTATAATATGAAGATCTTGGAAAATTTATCATTTCTGGTGGAAATCTCGATTAACTTAAGAAAAGAGCGAATTTTCTGAGGTTTTTTCATTTTATTGAAATAAAATCCGAAAAATCTCGAAAACGGTTGCGTTCAGGTGATTTATCAATATGATCATTATTGTTTTTAATAATCTCCAAAATCATATTGTATAATTAATTTTCATTTATAATAATGAATAACCAAAATTTGAAATATGCACCAAAGTTCACTCTTCGAAAAACTTTTTTATTATAAGAGCGTCCATCCTAGAGTTTTTTTCAAAACGTGTCTTTTTCTCAAATTTCCACAAAACAAATTTGAAAAATATTAAAAATATGTTTTTTTTATATTTGATTTTTAGTATTTATTTTCGATTTTTCTTTATGAAAAAACTTTTTTTTTCAGTGTACATTTTTTTACAAAGCCTTTTTAGTTTTCTACAACTCCCCATATAAAGTTTTTCTCTAAATGTAATGGTTTTTGAACTACGATTTTTCAAGTAAAATGTGGGAAAAAAAACATACACCCATCTCAAAAGTTACTCTTGAATCCAAATAATCTTAACACCAGTGGATTTTTTTTTTCAACATACCGAAGACGTGTACCAAGTTTCATCAAAATCGAAGATAGTTGAGTTTGGTGACCGACCGATTTGGCGTGGAATCATTCACATATCATACATCATACATCATACACACAAAGTGCTTACACGCTATATTTTTCTCTTGAGTGTAGATCGCTTTGTATTTGCTTCTTGACTGTCACAGCTTATGTAACCTATAAATAGGTCTCGTTACTCTTTCTGTTGTTTTTGTTCGACGCGGTTTTTGTTTCATTTGAATGCTGCAAAACGGATTCCAAGCAAATTGCCGTAACTGTACGTAAACTCAACGTGAGAGATTGTCAAAATCAAATACCTATACGGAAAACAGCAGCCATGTTCAGTGTTAGTTATTCTAGTGTAACTAAAATTTGGAAAAAGTTCCAAGAAATCGGATTGATCGCTGATAAGCTAAGACGCGGGTGGAAATAGTTTCCAACACCGCGTGAAGATGCAAACATTGTCGGTCATTCCAGGATTAATCCAAATATTACGATTCGAGTCATCAACGAAAACCTGTAGTTGAATAACGGGGTACAACTATAAAATGATAATGATTTCAACTCTCTAATACCAAATCACAAATGTGCACAGAGAAAAGAGAGATTATGTGAATCTATGCTGTCTGTCTCCCCAACATAATCGCATGTTTTGTTTTGTTCCAACTTGTTCCAAGTGTTCAAAATGATGTCGAAGCCAGTTCTATCTAGCGAACATATATTACGGGAAACAGTTCACTGTGAACCATTTTAGAACCAAGAATGTTCCAATTTCAACCATGTATCGTATTCTGACATCCACAGGAACAGCTCGCAAGAGACCGGCTGAAATAATCGACAATAAAGGACTTAGATTGCTACCCAGCACTTTTAACAACAAGGAAGATAAGTCAATCTGATGCAGCAAAAAAGATCAAGACTACGTAACCTTAAATTTTCAAGTCGTTGAAGAAGATAGGAATAGTCGGCCACAGGAAATCAAAAGCAACGGAATACACAGACCAACACAGATATCAACCGTTAAATTTCAATGCCGCTGAATGACATGAAATTACGCCGGAAAATGTTTCGTTTTGGATGACGAAAGCTTCTTCCCTCTCTCAAAAACCTACATCCCAGGAAACGATCGGTATTTTTCTGATAACATTTCTATTGCATCTCCGAACGTGAAATATAAGTTTAAGTATAAGTATGAGCCCATTCTAACTCAGTTTTGAGTCGTTTTTGACTCACTTTCGTCATTAGTAGAGTCACTCAAATTTGAGTGAATGTGACTGGGATTGACAAGTCGACAAATCAAAAACATCGACTCAAATCAGATGAATGTTTTTGATTTGTCGACTTGTCAATCCCAGTCACATTCATTCAAATTTGAGTGACTCTACTAATGACGAAAGTTGAGATGGCTGGCCGTGAAGGTTATGCTTTATATTTTCATATCTGAGAGAGGAATTTCCAAGCCATGGTTCAAGCCTAGAGGTTTGACATTTATAAAGAAGTCTACCAAAATCAATGTTTAAAGAAAAGCCAAAGCATCCCGCATGTACCAAAAAAAAACCGCTTTCCAACATAGGTGCCCCAGTGGTAGCCCGATTAAAGATTTCTTTTGCCCCTTTTCCCGTCGGTAGTTGATGCACAGAAAAAAATAATGAATTTTAATAGGGTAAAATTTCCCCTCGTTTAATTCTGAACCAAAACAGAAAAAAATAATTAATTTTCGCAAGCACGTAAAATTTCCCTTCGTTTAATTCCAAGCCAAAGGAAGTGTAAACAATGTTTGCATACAACAATGTTTGCAATCTTTCACACAACAGTCTAGATTCAGGCGTTATCTGGCTTAAATTTAAATGAAATATCCCATTATTTTCTGCCAAATCTAGCATTCCCTTTATGTGCATTAGATAACGCAGAAAATTCAATGTTTCTTTTTATCTGTGAAAGCAAGCGTAAACAACTATATTGTTTGCAATCTTTAATTCGCCATACAACTTTGATGGCAATCTTCCATACATTTGACGCGATATGGGCGATATTCAGCTTTAAGCTACACGAAATATCCCTGTAATTTCTGTCAAACCTAGCATTCCCTTTATGTGCCTAAGATAACGCAGAAAATTCAATGTTTCTTTTTATTCTGTGTGTAGATATGAGCAACTTGCATTCAAAAAACTCGACACGTTGTTTTCTAACCAAATTTTCTTCAGTAAAATCAGATAAACATTACGTGCCAGTGAATTTCACGTGAAAAATCGCGTAACAGTTATGTGATTTTCGCGTAGAATGTGAATTTATGTAGAAATCACGTAGCTCTTACGTAAATTCCACGTGTTTATTAATTATCGAAAATTACGTGCTTTTCACGTGGATGTAACGTGTCGATTTTTTTGAATGTGTAATTTCCAGGAAATTTACGTTCTAAGTCATTGTTTACAATTGTTACTTTCGACCTTTTGACGATTTTGTCTAGGTTCCGCATCTCTTAAATAAACACGCCTAACCTTTCATAAGGGCTTAACTACACTTTCAAATCCTTACATTTTTCAGCTACAAGGTAACGGGTAGTAGTCTTCGACAAAATTGTAAAGCAGGTAATTTTAAGAAAAGGTGCTGAAGCCACTAAGTTTCTAGAGCCCAACGTTAAAGAGATATAATTGGTTTTCTTTCAGCACTACCTCAAAACTGGTTTTTAAAGATAATTAGTACTTTCTTCAAATTTGACGAACTCAATGTGTTATAAGAAATTGTAGGAATTATTAAAATATACATTTTTGCTGATGACCACATTTTGATATATGGTTATTGAAGTGTCTGTGTGACGTCATAATCAACCGCCTCAGAAAGGGTGGGTGGGTCCTGGCGGGGTCTTAATCAGATTGTATTTGAAAGATTATCTTATGAACAAGTATTCCTGAAAAATGGCGAACCAGCTCAGGAGGCTGAAAGCCACTATAATAAAGAATTATTTCTGAAATTTTTAGCGTTGGATACTGAAAAGTTACTAGAAAAACGTCAGTTTGAAATAGTACAGGTTATAAGCCAATTTCTATTACACATGTAACGTAATGTTCAACAAACTAAAAACAATATATAAGGGTCCTGGCGGGGTCACAAATTCTTGGCGGGGTCTCAAATTAAATATATTTGGAAGATTACCTTATGAACTAGTAATTCTAAAAGGTTAATTCTTAATACAAAAATGTTTAGTAGAATCCTAGCCATAATTTTGAGTTCAATCGGTATGCGATGTGAATGAGCATTCCAAATCTTAAATGAAGTCGATTATGGAAATATGGAGAAATATGGAAATATGGAGATAGAAAATATGAAACTTCGAATGTGAAACGAAAGTCCTTCATCTTTTTACATTTTTCCTGAAGATTGATTTTCTTTGTGACTGATCCAGGCTTTTCTAACTCTCAACTTTGGTGTGGATTGCATTATTTTGTTTAGTAGCGTTGCAGAGTCCTCATTTCCCTCAATTCATTTGTGCAGCCAAAGACAACTCGTTTCAGACCCGATGCTTCTCAAAGGTGCAACTCTTCGACGCTTATTTGAATGTTTAAATCTTGAAATGGCTTCTTTGGTCTTCCCCTTGGTTCCGCTTTTGGTACTATTAGTACGTTGAAATTCAACCAGGTTCCATGTCGTTTTAGGAATACTTCCACGGATATTTGTACAGACTCGCCATCGTTTTTCGAAATGTGAGCAAAGTCTGGATACATTTTTAGAAATGATGTTTTTCCCACACGATGGCTTCTTCTTATTTAGGTGCAGTTTGACGTATTAAAAAATACGACGATATTTCACATCACGGTTTGCGTTCTGCTTTTCAACCCACACTTTGAACAATTTCATCCGACAAGGACTGAAGGAACTCAATTTGTGGCAAAATTTATTCACAAATCAATCGGTGAAACAAAAAACTACACCTGCTAAGTAAACAAAGCGCAAAACTTTGGGGTGATCCATAAATCTAATCCCGCGTTGATTATGACGTCACACAGACACTTCAATCACCATATCTCGGGGTTTTTTTTTTCATTAGGGCGAATCTAACATTGAGAGATCCTCTCCGGACTCACTCTGTTTCTCTCATTAAAGCGCCATTAGAACACTTTCGAGACATTTTTTTAAAACAGATCGAAACACAACAGTGCAGGATATCATACTCTACACATAGTAGAATGCAAAAAGTAAAGGTGATTGAAATATGAATGAAAAAGAGATTAGTCAAAGAGAGTCTCTCAATGTTAGATTCACCAGCTAATGAAAAAAATCCCTAGATATATCAAAATCAGAGCGAATTGGTGTGTTCAGCAAAAATGGGTATTTTAATAATTCCTACAATTTCTTACAACATATTGAGTTCGTCAAATTTGAAGAAAGTACTAATTATGTCAAAAACCGATTTTAAGGTAGTGCTGAAAGAAAACCAATTATATCGCTTTAAACTTAGTGCATTCAACAGCTTTTGTTAAAATTACCTGTTTTACAATTTTGTCGACGACAACTACCCGTTATCTCGTAGCTGGAAAAAGTTGGAATATGAAAGTGTAGTTAAGCTCTTATGAAAGGCTAGGCGTGTTTTTTGAAAAAGATGCGGACTAATATTTTGAGCAACTCTTCTCAAGATATCTAGTCGATAAAATGATGGCAAAAGGGTGAAAATGTTTTTGACCGTTTTTTTCAGAATTGTGCCACTGTGCGACGGACCATATTCAAATGTTATTTTTTTTTAAGTATAGAAACGTGCTTTCAACATAAATCAATCAGTTTTCCTTTCTAATGGGTGGCAATTAAAATTTTGGATTTTTTTCGAGGCCTCTATGCAGGGTTGCCACATGCACAGATTTATCTAGATTGACACAGATGTTTTTCATTTTTTTCATACAGATATCTGTATGTTAAGATAAAAGATTTTTGAGAAAAACCAAGATTTTTAAGATTTTTGTCAATTGCTTGTCTGCTAAAAAACCTTAAACTCAGTACAGTTTAGGATCCAGCTTTTTATCAATTTTCATTGTGCTGTTTTGGGCTCACAAAGCAAAATAAAACAATTGACACTGACACTACCGTGACAGATTGCAATCTGAAATTCAGCTTCCATGTGTGCCGCCAAATGATGTCTCTTTGAAAATTTTGAGACAGTTTTTGATGAAAATTTGATAGAATTTCTCAAAAATCCTCAGACATTCCTGAAGACATTCCTCCTGGCGTTTGTATAGGTATTCTTCAGACGTTTGTAAGTATTTTTCCAGGGATTCATTCAAGAGTTTCTTCTTGCATAGCATCGGCAGTTTTGTTTTTAAACTTTCTTGTGATGAAATATTTGATCTTATTAAGTTTTGTGATTTTAAAGGAATCCCTTGAGGACACCTGAAAGAACTTTACGGTTATTCTTGAAGTAATTCTTGGTTAAAATTCTTATTTGTTGAAGTAATCTTAGAAGTATTGTGTGCATTAATTCCATTATCTCATATATATAGTTCTTATCTTTAAATATTCCAGAATGGGTTTTTTGTAGAATTATTTTTCAAATTTTGTCTAGGATGTCTGCAAGGATTATCACATATAGTTCTCCAGACATTACTTGAATATTTTTTTTTTCAGGTATTCCGTTGGAGAAGTGTTTGTTTCAAAGTTCCACAAGAGATTGCTCTACGAATTGCGCAGATTTTCTTTCAGTGATTTCTACAAAAATACTGTTCTACTAATTTAGAAGTATTTTTATGCATTTTCGAATGTTAGTAAAATGTTTTTGATTGATTTTTTTTTTTGCTATTCGAAGCATACTTATTTCGAACGTATTTTTTTGTTAGCTTTAATAAAATCTTGCAGTGCTCAAACCTATAAATATTTTGCGCAATTTATAAACAGTTCCGGATCTATTACAAAGAAAAATGTTTGTGGGCTATGGATAAGATGGAACTTAGGAAGGTTAAAATGGGATCTGGATCGAAGAAGCTGCTGAATAGTGACTGTCTTCATTTGATAATTATCAAATGTGCTTGCTGTTTGGCTGTTTGTGCAAGCTACGCATGCAAAAATCTGCTAGTGAACCTGAAACAAATGATGCGATATATCTGCAGTTACATGTCCTGCAGCCCTAAATGACCCAAGAAATTCCAGATTACACAGTTCTGCATCCATCTACCACCTGATGGCTACCGTTGGAGTCAGTTTTAAAATGGAATATCGAACGGTTTTCAGAGCTCGTGTTGGTATTCGCGTTCTTATCCAACTAAGACAACGGTTTGATTATTGTCATCATATTAAGCCGAAGTGATGCCTCTTACCAACAAAGTGAATCGCATATTCTAGTCAAATGCTACGGAATTCCTGAACATGCAATCCTGCAATCGCTGAAGTCTAACTGATGGTGCTCCTTGCCAATTTTTGTGAAGATAATTGCCGAAAACACCTGACGGATTTGGGAGTTTCAGATTTCGAGAAACATCTTCGTAAGAAGTTGAAAATATAGATCGGTGTAGCTGCAGGAGAAATGCTTAGATCCGGAACTCTCGATGATACAAGGATGGAGGCTTTTTACTCAATCTACTGTTCTCTCTATATCGAGTTGATTAAACGGATCACTAAGCGCTTTGATCTGAACGATCCAGTCCTGACTAGATACTGCCCCAAGCTGCACCCTTTAAAGGATTAACTCGATTATTGAACAACATCCAAAATTCTTTGAACGCGGTGAGGAACAGGTTTTTGAAAATGATTTCCGTGAGCTGAAGATGGTAACAACGAGGTGGAAGAATCAGAAGACTTCGAAATTTGTCGAAGGAAACGTCTGTATTTTAAACGAGCAGATGAGAAGGCTTTTCACTTGCTGATTAATTGCGAACTTTTTACTAATTCCGTATTATTATGAAGAAGTGGAGCGAGATGTCTCGTAATAAAATCTGAATAAGTCCAAAATGCGGAACTGCCTGAATATGTACATTATGGATGCCAAAAGTGGAAAGAAGGAGTTGATCATCTAAACATCACAACTAAGTCCTAAATTCAACGAATTTATGTACACGCACCATAACAATGAATGATTGTTTATTCCATTCCGATGATGTTCACCTATCTTGGAACTTTTGGTAACCAATACAAACGTTACAAGATTCATTATCATGTGATTACTGGCCTGTCAGAAGGGCTTAAGTGATTGAATCCCTCGTATGCTGATCTGTTTTCCTTTCAGAGCGCAACATGTGAAGTAAAGATTTTTTCCAAGATTTTTGCAACTAAACACAGATAAAAAAGATTTTTTCGGCAAAAATTAAAGATGGGAACGAAAAATAATGTGGCAACCCTGCCTCTATGCTCATCAAAAAACGAGCTCAGAGAGAAATAAGAGTGTGTATGCGTTAGCTCTTTCTCTCCTCTTTCTGCTGGTATTTTTTGTTTTGTTTATGCTTGCTCAGTTTTGCTCAAAATGCCGTCGAAACAAGAAGTATTTCGCGAGCGCGTTGTACAGTTCTACGAACTGCACAGAAATCTCGGCAAAATGTATACGGTACAACATTTTAAAAGCGAAAATGTTGCGACTTCGACTGTCGACCATATCCTAAGATCCCCAACAACTGCTCGCAAGCAAGGTAGTGGAAGACCAGCCAAAATTATGAACGCAAAAGGACTTCGTGCTCTTTCTCGTGCCTTCAACAACAAGGATTCACTGAGCCAACGGGATGCCGCAAAAAAGTTCAAGAGTCGGAATAAAGTGCCGAAAGAAGACACGAGCCCCAGAATATACTGATGCACAGATTTCAACGCTGAAATCCCAATGCCGTTGGTTGATTAAAAATTATTCCGGAAAAAGTTTTGTTTTGGACGACGAAAGCTACTTCCCTCTTTCGAAGACGCAGATTCCCGGAAATGATCGATTCTATTCAACGGATAGTTCTACTACACCTCCGAACATAAAATATAAGTTTTAACATAAGATTGAACAGAAAGTGATGCAGTTGATTGGTAGAATCAAGAGATGCATTCGCTTAGTTGGCATGGAGGCCGTACAACGCTCCTGTTCCGACATCAAACGGAAGCTTCGCCGAACATCCCATTACGGACCGTTTTCAAATGTTCACTAATTTTTTTTCAACAATGGACAATGTATCTTTTATTTGAATGAATCAGATCTTCTTCAACTATGTTTGTCTTTTTGCCACCCGTTAGTAATCAATCAACTTAACAAATGAAATGACGTCAGCATTTTTTTGTAATCTGAGTTCTCGCTTACCGGAACAAAGTCACAAAACTAACGGTCAAGTCTTGATATCACGAATTCATGATTTTGCTTTCGAAACTGCTGTCCACGAATCACCGGATTTGTGAAACCCGGATATTCACCGGTGGACCCCACTCCATATGTCTGAGATTACTCACCCAATGCGGAGACGTCCGTTCGCGGAAACAGTTGGGACGTGAATGAGGACGAGTGACGGTGTCGAGTGATGTGGTGCTCTGTGTGGACTGTTGACATGGTGACTCGGATGGCAGCCCATGCTCCTACGTTCGTTTCGATCATGTATGAGCATTGCCGATTCACATCTCTTATCATAGGTTGACCACGAGGCCTACACAAACTTCGGTCATAAATTTTGAATAAATTTAATGAAAATGCGATTCCTGCTCGAACACGTTAACGGGAACAAAATCATGAATTCATTTTGAATAGCTGTCCCGATAATCGTGATATTTTGTTCAAGACAACGGGAACTTTTTTTTCTTATTTATCTTCTTCGTTATATATGTTGAGGAAGAAAATTCAAATCGTTGTCACCATGCATATCATATGAAGATGTGAGTATTGAAGAGTGTAAACCTTAAATTTTTTTTGCTCTCTCTCTCTCTCTCTCTCTCTCTCTCTCTCTCACTCTTTCACTCGCTCGTTTCAATCAAACACTTCAGCACACTTTGAGGTTGGACCCGACAGCATCCATCCTATTGGTACTATTTGGGGTTAAATGGCTTTCCAGCTGTCTTAAGTTCTACCATATTTTCACAATATAACCCTCCATCGCGCTTCGTCGTTGGCCCTACCGATATCCTTACTGCTGGTCTGCATCGTTCCTCACCTGCCCTCAAAAGTTTTACACTTCCTTAATAACCCCAACAACCTTGCTGTAGGTACACATCGGCTTTCAGGCGTTATTGAAATAGTTCTGTATCCAATCATCTATACACCTCAAAACATACGTACAACACAAACCTCGCACTATTATTGAAATGTATTTGTTCACTTCAGATAAACGGGATATGATTCAGCAATTCACGTTGTTCGGCATTTGCCTAAAATATTCGAACTTTCCGCTTAACTCCATTCACTCATTCAGGCCTAAGGGGGCATATATGACTTTAAAAGGAAAAATGGCTACATGAAATCACAGATTGAATAAAAGTGTACACTGTCACTTTTATTCTTTTATCTGGAAAAATTAAAAATATGTATTCAAGCCTATTGAATGAACCTTTTTGAAGGTTAAAAGTCATTCTTTGATATTATGTGATGTTTTAGGTCATCCAAACTGTCCTGGAGTTTAAAATTTAAGATATACAGTAGTAACTATAGTCGTTTTGAGCTATACAAAGTTATGCTACGTATTCAACCATATTCAGTGAATATTTTTAAACGTGAAAAAAAAAACATTATGAGATAAACTGGGATGATCTAGATTACCAAACTGTTATTAAGTTCAGAACATAATATCTACAATGAAAAGCGAGGAAAATTTTAAGTAACACTTCAATTCGTCATTTTTAAAATAAATAAAATATTCAAAAAAAAACTGTAATACTTTTTCAAACTTTCACTAGTAATCGCGAGCAAATTCCGTTATATTAGACTACAGAAAGCTTATCTTTTGACAGATACCCGAGCAGGAGAAAATAACATATGAATACCTAATTTTGATCTTGATAACTGGCCTTGGTATTAAAGAGCTCAGATTAAGAGGTAAAATACCTAAGCAAAAACACCTCAAAATTGCAAGCCAAATATCTCTCAAAAAACAAAATTTGTCATTTTGGATACCTGGGAATACCTGAGAGGTACTATTTTGGTATTGTCTTACTTCAATTTGGTATTCGCATAACATTGTGGGAACAATTTTATGGTATTATCCTCAAGTATTTTACCTCTTAATCTGAGCTCTTTAATACCAAGGCCACTTAGCGAGTTATTCGGTTCTGCTCGGGTAGGCCTATTTT
Organism: Aedes japonicus; assembly: GCA_034211315.2. NCBI lineage: Eukaryota > Metazoa > Arthropoda > Insecta > Diptera > Culicidae > Aedes > Aedes japonicus. The sequence continues at coordinate 40,797 of JASCZW010006824.1, read as the reverse complement.
GTCTGGGCAGCATAATTAATCATCAATTAAAAGAAAGATTTGAGCAATAAAAAATGAAAAAAGTGCCACTAAATTATTAAGGCCTGTGCCAACAAATAATGTGTGATCAGCATTAAAAATTTAGGAATGAGCAATAATAGATGAGAAAAGATCTTCGGATAATCTAATTGTGAGCGGTAAATCTGTCAAATAAAGCAACAGCTATTAGTATATGTGCAATTAAATATGGCTTAATTTCTACCAAATGATGTAATTTGAGCACTAAAGTGCTCGCATAAGTCTTTGAATTTTATTGGATTTTCCTATAAAAATAGTAAAACGAGCAATAAATAACTGAATAACCACAATAAAAACACTCAAATGTCCTGAGTAGTAGATACAGCAACCCATCTTTATATTAAAAAATAATTTGATATCGTGAAAACTTTCCCATTAAAAAATCAAAAACATCATTTAAAAACTGAATAGGTTCCAGAGAGCAGAAAAAAAATTCATGCATAAAATTGGAAATAAGCCATAAAATGATGTGTTTCAGGACAAATTAAAAATTTCCATATGAAAGTGATTAAATGAGCAATGAATATTCAACAATGTGCAACAGACAATGATATTTTTTTAAATGAACTAATGAACGTATACATTCCAAATAAGAGTTGTTGAGCTTCTTCAACTGATATTTTTATCAAATAATATGTTGAGCTTACCAATAACCATAAGACTGTCGCTTGTATTGAAAAAAATATTCTCGGTAAGGATCATTTAATATGGTCACTACTTATAAATACGGTTAAAAAATGTATCCATGCCAAGGAAAAGTACAAAAATCAACCTGTGATATTTTTTAAATGGTCATCAAACCCATATCAATGTTCAGGCGCACAAATCAAAATAGTAATCGGAAATAAAAAATATTTGGGCAATTTTATAATATAAAGCAATACTTTTGGTAACAACGCAGGTAAATTCTTATTATTTACGAATATGATTCGTCATTCTAACGTCCTTGTACTTGATCCACTCATCCACCACACCGCGATTACACACAGTCGAAAACCTGTCAACTTCGGAAACTTCGCAACTTACTTTTATATTGAGCGATTCCCGATGCAATCTCTGAGCAACGGCAATTAGCCCTTTCGGATGATCGAAGGTGCGGTCGGTTTAACCAAGTTTTTTTTTTTCAGAATGACGATTACGCATTTGTAAACCTCAAGGATGCTCAGGAACAGACAGATGCTGGTATTTCTGGACGTTGTCTCCATGATAAGGACTTCCAGTTTTAACTGATTAATTTCTTGGGAAGTTATGAAGGGGTTAATCTTACAAACATTATATATCAAGGGATTTCCAATGAATTATCAATGGGTACCAAAAAGAGTGTAGGGGATTCCGTTAACAAGATCCTTTGCTTTTCCAAAGTCAGATAGCTTCAGTTTATCATACATTTGAGAATATTCGAAAAACATCTGATTCCAATTCATCATCCAATTTCCAAGAATCAGCATTGAATCTTATTCTAATGACCCTGTATACGTTTTTCGTTGCAGCGGCTTTTTTTTCCTAAAATTTATGTTCCTTCAAATTAACAAAACTCCAGTTATGACAACTTATTTAAGTTCATAGAGGCTCCTTACAACGTTTGTAATGCACCGCAACTGTGAAATCGTTAAATGTTGGAAAAATAACCTACTAACTAATTAAAGTTAATATGTCCTCATTTACAGACTGTCCGATGTGGCATACATTTTTTCAATTCTATTTTTATTTTTATCTGGACGATTTGACCTAATCATTAGGCCAGTTATATGATATTTTTCCATTAGTTCATTACGCATTTTGAATTTAGAAATGTCCTTTGCTTTGATTAATTAGAAAAATGATGTTTCATCGCAAATTTGGTGAGAATTTACTGTCGTTGTTACCAATCTTCTTTGAAAAATGCAAGCCATGCAAATGAGTAGTTTTTTTTTCAGTACTGCTTAATATTAAAAAAAAGCCCATATTCTAAATTTCCGATTGCTGTTGTGATTTGTGCGCCTGAACATTGATTAGGGTTTGATGACCATTTTAAAATTATCACAGGTTAATTTTTGTAGAGTTGAAGAAGCTCAACAACTCTTATTTGGAATGTATACGTTCATTAGTCCATTTAAAAAAATATCATTGTCTTTTGCACATTGTTGAATATTCATTGCTCATTTAATCACTTGCATATGGAAATTTTTAATTTGTCCTGAAACACATCATAACTTTTTATGGCTCATTTCCAATTTTATGCATGAATTTGATTTCTGCTCTCTGGAACCTATTCAGTTTTTAAATGATGTTTTTGATTATTTAATGGGAAAGTTTTCACGATATCAAATTATTTTTTAATTTAAAGATGCGTTGCTGTATCTACTACTCAGGACATTTGAGTTTTTTTTATTGTGGTTATTCAGTTATTTATTGCTCGTTTTACTATTTTTATGGGAAAATCCAATAAAATTCAAAGACATATGCGAGCAGTTTAGTGCTCAAATTACATCATTTGGCGGAAATTATGTCATATTTAATTGCACATATACTAATAGCTGTTGTTTTATTTGGATTTACCGCTCACAATTAGATTATCCGAAGATCTTTTCTCATCTATTATTGCTCATTCCTAAATTTTTAATGCTGATCACACATTATTTGTTGGCACAGGTCTTAATAACTTAGTGGCACTTTTTTCATTTTTTGGTGCTTTGTCTGAATTAATAAGTGCCGGTAAATATTTTAGTCATTTTGTCTGCGACTTACAGACTTCTTCAGTGTTGAGTGCTCTACTGGAAGAGATCATCGCAGTAGGTCTAGTATGTATAGTAGATTTTTGTGTACCTTAAATGTGTGTGGTGTTTGAGTTCGATTTATAGAGTATCATAGAGATGTCTGTTATGTCAACTTGGTTGTGTTATACCTGTCAGATGACAGTTCGTTGTTTAGGTATTTTGAAATCTTGAAATTCCTACTTGATCCATAGGTTAGTCAATTGCTGTTGTGTCGTATAGTGTGTTAAAACCGCGAAAAAAAAAGTTTTGAACAGTGATGAAAATCCCAAGAACAACGCACCACACAACAGAACAAAAATTTATTTTCTCATCCAAACTGTCGTGTGGTTCAGAACTTAAGATTTAAAGTTGAAACAGTATTTTTTATACAAGGTTAAGGTTTTTATGGTAGCTTGAGGACCCTCCCCGTCATAAAAGGGGGGGCTCCCATACAAATAAAACACAATATTCTGCATAACTCGAGAACTAATCAAGCAAAAGGAACGAAATTTAGCATGTGGTGGTTTTTTAAGACAAAAAATGTTTCTATGTTGGTTTGAGACCCCTTTCCATCCTAAAGGGGGGGGGGGGGGCTCCGATACAAATGAAATACACTATTCTGCATGACTCGAGAACTAATCAAGCAAATGGAACCAAATTTAGTATGTGGTGGTTTTTGAAGACAAAAAATTGTTCTATGTTGATTTGAGACCCCTTCCCTTTCTGAAAGGGGGGGGGGGACCTATTCAAATGAAACGCAAATCCTTGCATAACTCGAGAACTAATAAGAGAAATGGAAACAAATTTCGCATGTGGAGGTTTTTGAAGGAGGGAAATGTTTCTATGGTGATTTGAGACTCTTCCGTCATATGAGGAGGAAGGGGGGAGGGAGTGCTCTCAAACAAATGGAACCCAAATTTCTGCATAACTCGAGAAATAATCAAGCAAATGGAACCAAATTTGGAATGGACAAGTTTTTTAAGGCATGAAATGTTTTTATGGTGGTTCAAAGCCCCTCCTCCCTCTGAAAAGGGGGGCTCTCATATGAGAACTATACCTACTGCTTTGCAAATTTATATTCAGTGGTTTTTGGGTCCGGAAAAGCATCTTATGATAGTTCGATCCTGCGTAACTCAAGAACTAATCAAGCAAATGGAACCAAAATTGGTATGGGTGAGTTTTTGAAGGCAAGAAATGTTTTTGTGGTAATTTAAGACCGCTCCTCACTCTGAAAAGGGGGGCAACCATACATACGAAACACAAATTTAAACCAAACATGAGAACTATCCCTACCGCTATGCAAATTTGTATGCAGGGGTTTTTGGGTCCGGGAAAGGATCTTATTATAGTTCGACACCCCTCCCTCCTTTAAAAATGGGGGTTCCCATGCAAATGAAAAACTATTTTCTGCATAACTCAAGAACTAATCAAACAAATGGAATCAAATATGGCATGTGGAGGTTTTGTAGGCAAGAAATGTTTCTACGGTGGTTTGAGACCTCAAGCAAAAGAAACCAAAATTTAGCATGTGGGAGGTTTTAAAGGCAAGAAAGGTTTCTATGATGGTTTCAGATTCCTCTTCGCCCTGAAAACGGGGGGCTCCTATACAAATGAAATACAATATTCTGTATAACTCGAGAACTAATCAAGCAAATTGAACCAAATCTGGCATGTGGACGTTTTTGTAGATGAATACTGTTTCAATGCTAATTTGAGACCCCTCCCTTTTCTAAAGGGGGGGGGGGGGCTCCCATACAAATGAAACACAAATTTATGCATAACTCGAGAGCTAATCAAGAAAATGGAATCAAATTTGGCATGTTGATTTTTTTGAAGGTCAGACATATTTCTATGGTGGTTTGAGACACCTTTGCCCTCTGAAAGGGGGGGGGGCTCTCATACAAATGAAACGCAATTTTCTGCATAACTCGAGAACTATTCATGTAAATGAAACCACATTTGGCATGTGGGGGTTATTGGAAACAGGATTTTTATTTACATTAAAATGGATTTCTGTCTGACTGTCTGTCTGACCGATCGGAGTGAAAATATGTATGCAGGTATTTTTGGGGCTGGGGAAGGTTCTTATGATTGTTTGAGACCGCTTCCCTCTTCCGGCTCGCATACAAATGAAACACAAATGTCTGCATAGTTGAGAACTAATCAAGCAAATGGAATCAAAAATGGTATGCGGGGTTTTTTGAATGCAAGAAATGTTTCTATGGTAAATTCAAACTCAAATTTCAACCAATCCTAAGAAATTATCCAGGTAACTAAGCCACAAACTGTGTATTGTCTGGGTAAGAAGAATGTTCTGATAGAAGTTTGAACTCCTTATTACTCAAAAAAAAACTCATTAAAAAAAAGCGTCAGTTCTTTGTAATGTTCATTCATTTAGTTGCAGGCGTTGCAACGCTCGCACCGGGATCAGCTAGTATTCAAATATATTCAATTAATATTCTTATAGGTTAAAAAATATTATAAAATAAAATGACATCCAAACTATCCTAGAGATCAAAACATAACACCTACAGTTGTAACAAAAGCTTTTTGGACTATGTAAAACTACGATCTGTATTTAAACATATTCATTTAATATCTGGGAAGAACTACAGACTTTATGATATAATTTTCGGATGTTGCAGTTTTTCCAAACTATCCTGTAGCTAAAAACTTAAAATCGAACTGTAGATTTTAAGTTTTTAGCTACAGGATGTTGCTTTCTAAACTACATAAAGTAATAATATGTATTTGACCAAATTAAATTAGTCTTCTAGAAGATCAACAGCTATAATGGGATATGTCGGGATATTATGCCTACTGTTTCAACAAAAGATCATAAGCTCTGAACTCCAGGAATATTTGGACGACCTAGCTAATTAAAAAAAAAAATTTCTAACTTTGTCAATCATTTCAATATTACTTAGTTTCAAATCATCAAGATAACATCAAATTGCTGGTATAATAATGCTTGGCAAAATTTAAGCCTGGAAGAGTTAATTAGAGTTTGTACAGACTCCTTAGATTGCGTGGTGGCCGCCTTCGTCCAAATTTGTTGGAATTGTTTGATATCTTTAATTCGTTGTTTTGTTTTCAGAAAGCTTCCGCTTCATCAGAGCTCAATATCTCTCGAATGGACGTAGTTCTGGATTTAGCGGATTTGCGGTTCTTGGTACAACATTCATTTAAATTGATTCGTTCCAGCCCATCACCAAAATATTATTTTGGGAAATTTCGATGTTTTGCTTAGCTGTAGCAGAATAGAAAACTAGCTGATTGTAATCATCCAGTACATAAGTTTTACTGTCCATAACAACGCATGAAATATCAAATATCAAAGCAAAATGCTGGAGGTAGCTGGGTTCAATTCCTAATACAAAAATGGTACCTGGTATTGAAAGCTCGCAATTAATAACTGTGAAAGTGCATTTAGAACACTGAGTTGAGAGCAAGCAATAAGCAAATTGTGAAAGCAATGAGCTTAAAATGCAAAATTAAAAGAAGATCAAAAAACTGGTAGAGCTATAACTCAGAGAATAAATTTCACTCCTACGTGGAATATTTCAAAATATAAAGTGATTTGAAGGCGTCCGGTTTAATGTCGAAGCAGTTACGGGAACATCCATCATGATTGGATTTAATCTAAATTCCTTACAAGTGTTACCATTTCTTAACTTCACTCCCAACCTGGCATTCCATTTCTTCTCGCTTTTGGCACTTTATTAGAACACCCTACTTCCCATCAACTCACACATCCAATTCCCCATTTCAAGTCCTGCAAAAGCGCAAATGTATTGTTTACCCATCAGATATGTCCAAGTGCTGCCAGCTAGAGGGGGAGCCATGAAACGAACAAATGGACGCCAGCCAAGCGGCGGAGACTAAGCGAACTTCATGACAACTTGACAATTACACAGCCTCAAACACCATGTGTGTTTCTCGCCATATACGCATGTTATGTTCAGTATGCCATTTGCCACCGGGCGGACGAACGAGTAGAGTGCGTGAATAAATCATCACCAGCGGCCATATTACAGAAAATGAAATGACATTGTTGCACTTGTTTCATTTGTTGTCAAAAGTTGAAGGAAGGGTTCGGGCAGGGGGGGACACTGCCATGAATATCCCATGGTGATTGCGATTGAATAGGCTGAGAAGCGATGCGATGCCAACGGGAGGATGGTGAGATGAATGGTCATTTCATTATACAGCCCTACACATTACAGTCCCCGAGCCTTCTGGTGCTGAAATTCCATCGGATTTGACGTAAATTGTTTCGAACCGGAACGGGAACAGCTCCGAAGGCGATTCTCCAGGAGCAGAACAAAAGAGCATCAGGTGCTGTTTTCTGCCTCCCGGTCTTAACTTGGCCAGTTGGCAGTGATAACTTTGGATAGCCAGGATACTCAGTGGCAAAATGCCCGGCTACATTCCCTCGTTACTTTGCTGGGATATCAATTAATTCATGCTGTGTGTAATAATAATTATTCCTTGTGCAAAAGCAAACGAATGGAATAAATCTCCTGCTCTAATAAATATCATCCCCACGTTTCGTCTTCGACTTCGAGGCCGGAGGTTGCCTGCTGGGAGAGCCCTCCTAGAGCGATGTTGGTACGAGTGGCAATTAATCTGAGCGGGCAGAGAATGACACCGAAATCGGTGGGATATTGAGTACGTTTTGAATCATAATATTGAATTAATTAAATTCCGCAAACAATGTTTATCACATTCTCAAAACAGTTCGGTTGGCTGGATAACTCCGGGTTCAAAGTCACATTGCTTTGCGGTGCACTTGTCTTCCCAGTTGCTTTTGTTCTACTATAGTAGATATTGATGAGTTATGGAAGAAGGAATCACGGGTTTATTTAGCTATACATATTCAATCCATTAAATTTGGAATTCTTTCGCTTCATTTACAGGAAATAGACATGCATCGATCGTAAGGCGGATTTGCTAATGAACTTCTGAAATGGACTTGACCAGTAGAATCGAACCTTCTCGTGCCGGAACCGGAATTTGAATTGGCGAACATTGCTCATCAGCTGCACCACAGTTGGCGTGGTCTAGCGTTGAGACTGGTCATTATCAAGTGCATCGGTGAATGGCAGGCAGTGTTCTAGAGGTCATGATGCAGTCAGCGAAAAGGCAACATGTTTAGGATCCGTCTGGACCACTCATGGGCGAAGGTAGGAAGGGCAATTTATTTGTTAGTTATTTTCCATATATTTAGGCTGGAATTGAAGTTTGAAACTTGCTAAGGATTTAGGTACTATCCTGACGAATATTGCGGCATCTGATAGTCAAGTTGTGTTACCTAGCCAGGGGTGAATGATAAGATTCTTGATCCGGTTGAAGAGATCTTTCGGGTTTTAAAATTTCAACTCATGCATTCGAAACAAACGAGAAGAAATGAACACCCTCAGACTTTTTTTACTGAAATCTGTAAAATTTTACCAAATTCTCAACAGCGAAATCCGGTAAATTTTTTATAGATAGCTAAAAATTTCACCGAAATTCGTTAAATCTGATAACTGAACGTTCAGCTGTTGGGATTTGGTAAAATTTTACAGATGTCTGTAAAAATATCTAATTGTGAACGCGAGTTATTTGGAATAATTTTTGTAGCTGTAATTTATTTCACTCGTTTCCATTAAACTCGTTTAATTTTCAAAATAAGAAAATTGAGACTGGTGAGCCAGCTCATTAAATTACGTTTGGTTTGAGATGCAAAAGACGAAAGCATCACTCATTGGAAACCGTTCGGGAGAACCCGACCAGAAGGGTATAACATAAACATAACAAAATTATAACAATCCTTGTTACGACTAACTGATTATGATAGAAATATTTTTAAGACGTTTTCATCTGGATAATTGTTAAACATACTTATAACAAATTAAGATATAATGCCTTGGGAAAGACAATCTGCGTAAAGAAATTAATTAATTATAACACTAGCTGATATAATTTTGCTACATTGTATCGATACTGATACAATTTATTTTTATATTCATAATTTGCTATAATTTACCTCTTGAGAGGTTGTTAGAATTAAGGTCGTGGTCGTGGTTAACAACAACCACGACCTTAATTCTAACAACCTCTGTTATAAAAACAGCGTAGCTGAATAACAGAATTTGAAACAATTTTGTTGTTCCCTCTTGGTCGGGAAGACACGTGCGTACCGGGCGATCAGGGTTTTCTGAAAGAGAATGCGGGGACTTACCAAGTTCCACCACAGAGTCACATCACTACAGCAGGCTATTGGACTGCTGTTCGAGCGGTTAGATTGAATGGTTGAGGTTACTGATGCAGCTGGCTAAATACAGTTGAATAGGTCTTCACAAGTTTCGTGTCACTAGTCATATTTATAACGTATGACTACGTTTCTCTTTACAGGGTGTAATTTCAAAATTTTGAAAAATGAGAACGTCAAGCTAAAGTGAAAGAATTTTGAACGTTAATAACTGTTGTTCAACTGAATGCAATGACTAAAATTATACACCATTTGATCAGAAAAACCTACAACATTTTTGCAAGGAAATTTTACTTATAACTGACTTAGTACTTTTGCTCCCATATAAATCTCCGTATGAACTAATTGAAAACATGTTTTTCCCTATCCCGGTCCTCAAAAACGGAGAACAAATGGATTGAACTGTCTTCATTCTGGATACAGAAACAACCACACCCTCAGCTGCAAAATTATTTTGGTTTGCTGCCGGTGTCTAATTTTATAACTGAGGCCCTTTGCTTCGTGCTGTATTTTCGTTCCTCTCAATGCTATGCTATCAACGCTAGTACACACAGGCTTCCCAAAAGTACAGCCTTCTAGCTACAGTCAGTTTAAACTGCACTGATTGTCTCTGTGTGAACCGAACTATCGCTTGCTACCGTACGTTCGGTACCCACTCCGATACGCATTGGCAACAGAGCACGCATGCATGAAATAATGCTGTATTGGAACAGTCGAAGCTGCGCTAGCTTTGCTGAAACCACCACGCCCTGAACGTAGTAAGCCGAATAGGATGTTATCTTTCCATTTTGCCTTGTCTTCTGTTTCGTAAATTCGTTTGCTAGGACAGCCTTCCTGAAGTGACGACAGTTTTCGGCTCACCCGAGACGGCTGTCACGATCACGAGAAGGATGTCATGAGATGGTATTGGCTGGCATAAGCTGAGCTGAGAATCTCTTCCTCGGTTTCTCCCATGAATTTACTCATTTTCCATTACAGAGAGGTACCGTTGTTTGCGGGTGGAAATTCAGTCAGTAATTCCTTATCCTTGATTGAATATGACTGAGTTTTAGTAGGTAGATGGCATCACCATTTTTTTTTGCACAAAATGAGCTTGATAGAAGTTAGGGAGAAGAGATACCAGCCAAGTTGTCACCCGCAAACAACGGCACCTCTCTGTATCTTCTTTAATCCAGTAAATAGATTGTTACACGCGTTTTGTCATTTTTCGATGCGCGAAAATTTCTCGCGCCAGCCTTGCGAAAACGCTTATAGAAGTTGTTGCACTCTGTTCGAAAACTATATGACCTGGCCGTGGTTGATGGAGTTGGCGATATCAGGTTTATTCCGTTTTGTACGTTAAGTTATACAGTGTGTTATACAGTGGGGAAAATATACATAGGAATCTCATAAACTAGTACTCAATTTTGCCAATTCGAACAATTGCTCACTATTTCCATGTCGTACGCAATGATTTTAATAGGATCAACTTATGATTGGCAAAAGCGACATCAATGTGAGAAACATAAATAGTTAAAACATGTGAAAAAAGTTTATGACGACACCGTAATCAGTACACACCGTTTTGGGCAAGCAAGAAATATTTGCTTATTTAATTTATGAAACCCAAATAGAGTGTTTTAAATTCTTCCACTATGATGTCTTGGGAATAGTTGAATAATGATGAACGAATGAATTTGATTTTATTCAAGATTTTATTTTGATATTATTTGTGATATATCGGTATTTCCTTTGTTCGCCTTGATATAAAGTTGTTGAAATCTGGACTACTAGTTGACGAAACATAAATGGAAGTTATTACAACTCACTATACCTACATTTATTGGCTGCCCTAAGTTTGCACCTTCGCACCTGAAGAAATGATCCATAAAAAAATGAAAGTCGTTCCATAAAAAACGTATTTACGATCCATAAGATTCAGCTTTGTAGAAAGATTATTTCTTAGCAAACATCACTATTCCAATAAATGTTACACATAAAAGTTGAAAGTCATTCAAGTCGCTAGTGCTTCATACCTCAGCTCAGTCAAGTGGTCAGCAGAGCAAAATTGGTATTTCTAGCACTCAACAGTAGAGCACAAAATACATGAGCTGACTATATCCCGTTGCACAATACAGTGTTTTTGGTTAAACAGCTGTTTGATGATGTCAAAAGATTATCAATCTCATTTGATGATGTTGTTTTGAAAAGGAAATAATTTTTCATCACCATGAGGCTCTAGGAGTAGACAGCAATTTTTGCTAGAATAAATATACGACAAATATTTATACGACCGATAGCATTTTTTAATAGTTCTAACGAACTGTTTATTTGTACTCCCAAATCCCCTACATGGGAGAGAAACTATCTTCCGCTCCTTTTGGGTTTATTTTTGATATACGGCTTCTGCTTTACCTAACATCTCCTATGAATTGAGAACATTCTTACTGGACGTTTGTCTAAAATACTAGTCCTGTCTGTTTGAAAAAACAAACACACACACACGCACACACACACACACACACACACACACACACACACACACACACAAGCACAGATAAATAAATAAAATTGGCAACATTGTAGCTGAGGAGATTGTATACCTGTAATATGTAATAACTCTCCATAGTACTCGTAATTTCGTTAAAATAATTTCTATTAGCGTGCACAGTGTTAGTTTCTGATAAAATGTGCTCAGATTTCAAGATGTTGTTTAGGACATGATTTGAAAACGTTTTAGCATAGGAGAGCGTACATTTAAACATTTGCAGCAGTATCACGGGCATGTTACTGTATCTGAATAGAAACACAGCTACTGTCAATTTCCCAATCTTTAAAAATTAAAAAACAGTGCCCAAAACTCAAAAGTGCAGGCTATAAATCATACCTATAAGTTTAAGTTCACAAAGTTGATTTGCTATGGCTCTATTTTAAAAGATCAAAGTTCATTATTCATCGTTATATGGATCATTGACAATTTACTTATGGAACATTTTCAAAAATTAAAGGATCATGTACACATATTTAATTGCAAAAAGGTTACATTATATAATCGCAAAACTGTGCTCTTTTGACATTTTAATGCTAAATGAAATTTACTTTATGGAAAAATTGATACATTTTATGGATTATTTAGATTTTTTTTATAAATATTTACCAGAGTTTAACGGGTCATTAAACAAAAACGCATTTTTGTGAAACGATTTTCTTTTTTTCGTTCATCGTCAATTAGTTTTCACATGCTAGAGGATGTTTGCCGAATTTATTCATGCATTTTCAGCTCCAAACAGACACTTTTACCAGAATTGTAATCTAACTTTTGCTACGAGAAGACCGTAGAGTAGAAGAAGACTCTACGGGGCTGAGCTGCAAGCAACCCGGTGGGTCCACGGGTCGCGAATGGTGGGGTTCCATCAGATGATAGACAGCTACTGAATACACGAATAAGTAGCTCCGGACGAGCGACGAGGGCTGTTTAGGATGTGGGGGGACTGAGCAGTTGTTGGACTCTGTTGAGTTTCTTCCAAAAACCCCCAAATATCCGAAAGCAGTTCTGAAAAAAGCGAGCCACCCCGCTTTTAGAAAATAAGAGTAAAAGTCCAAGCCTTCACCCATTTGAGTGTCTGTTTTCCATGTTAGGAACGGCTCAAAACAGCGTCTGTTCTCCATGTTAAGAGCAGTTGAGTCATTGTCTTGTTAGTGCGCCCAGGACTCTAAATACAAAAGCCGAAAGCCCTGGTGGTGCTTGGGACTGTTGAACAGCAGCATCACAATCCCCCTGCGAGATAACGGGGTTGGTTGTGGGCCTTGCGAGCCGACACCATTAAAAAGGAATTGCAACGAATAATACACAAGGAAGAAATTCGAACCGGAACAATTGGCATGGACCTAGGCTACGTGTTTTGCTTAGTAGTCTGACTTGACTGCGGTTATTCTGTAGGTTTCAATGACTTCATCCTGTAGAATGTGGCTTCCACAAAACTTTCAGCCCCAACACACTCATCCACTACCACTACACTTCCACCTGTGGCATTTTCATCCGCACGATTCCCGCCCGCAAGACTTCCACACTGAAAATTCATTTTTATAAATAAGCTTTCACTCGTTTCGTAAACATGGATTTTGAACACAGAACAAATGTATCGTATATTGTATTAAGCATTCATATTGATTTTGATCTGGTAAAATGCTATAATTACACCTTTTTGTATTATGCACGAAATGAATTTCGTGAAGACCAGCCTCCCTCTGCTTTTCTGTTGGTGTTGCTGCTGGGATGGGCGGGAATAATTTATTTATCTCAAAAAAGAAATTAGAGTGCTGTCGAGAGTAAGAAATCAATACTCATTTATAAGATATCTTATAACGAGTCTCCATGGCCTAGTAAGATCTAGCATAAATGCAATAACAGCCCTTTCCAAAAATACAGGATAGAATCCCATGTCAGAAACATTAAAAAAGAAACGTTGGACAGCTCCACGTTGTTGCGTTTCTTTTTTTTTCAATTATAATTCAAGTTGATAAACTAGATCTGGCAATCATTCATGCACCCACCAGAGAGACGTTTCTTTTAAATTTGTAATAAAATATTCGTAGCTCTATTTTTCATACAATGCACGAATGGTCATTCCGTGTCAACAAATGCTTCATGCTGACAGTTGCGCATGTGACAATAATTACAAAGGTAGCTTCATTGAACGTACAAATCAGTTTCGTTGTAGAAAACATCGAATAGATTCGTTAGTGCTACCTTCGATTTTGTAATATAAACTAAAACTAATTTTCAGTGCATCTGTGCGACTTTTACTCGCACCACTTCCACTTGTTCTAGTTCCATTCGGATCTCTAATTCTACCCGTGCCGTGACACAAATTTCACTCGTCACACTTCCATTAGCACCACTTTAAATCTTTATAACGTTACCCAGATTGGTTTCACATAAATTGGCCAAGTCGTCCATAAAAGGTTCATTTCCATTTCGGAATTGTTGTAAAAATCGTCGGAAGATAACAATCGGCCGAACACAATAAGGGAGCTCTAATCATATCGCGCCAAGTTATAGTGCTGGCGACAACTATCTGATGAGACTACAGCATCCTAACTCCATGTTGCTCTGTCCAACTCATCCCCAAAAATGTTAACTATTTTAACCTCGGGTTAACCGCGAGTAAACATCCCTACTCCTACTAATCCTAGTATTAAGTCATAACATTATAAAAAAAAACAATGCATTAACGGCACCGTCAATATAATGCAATTGAGCATCCAAAATAAATGAACTTGTTAAAAAAAACGTCGGAAGTTAAATAAAAACTAATTAACTCAGCAGCAATCGGTTGACGAATGCAGAGAGCGAATCAATGAAAAATTGGCACTAGCACTAGCACAGTACCCATTCATAACCGAATCCTCTCGGCATTGTACATGCACTGGTAATCATGAAGGCACCGCATGAGAAACCAGAGTAAAATATCAGTTGCGATCAGCGTTGCCAAGTATATTTTTAGAAAGTCAGGTAGTATATGAAATAAAAATCAGGATAAAATCAGGATTGTCATTTTATGTGTAAAAAACTGATGTTAATAAAAATACCGTTTATTTAAAACCAAAAAGCTTACATAACATATATTTATCTCTTTCAGTTTCATAAATGGTATAGTTCAGTGCCAACATTTGATTAGGGCGAATCTGATTATGTAAACAAAGACTTTGTCTGCTAATTTATCGGAAGTTGAAAACAATTCCTTCAAATTGAATATATCAGCGGATAGAGACAATGCTCGTCTTCCTTAAGGAGTGCTCAATTTGTATTTGTGACCTTTTGTTCAAGACTACGAAGACTACGAAAGCCATTGTTTATAAAAGCAGATTCGCCCTAATCTAATGTTGGCGCTGAGTTGTATTTCGATTTTTTTTTTTTTTTGCGAAAGCTTAACTTAACTAACTGTTTGAGACCTGCTAGAGAGTGATATTAAATACTCAAAAGGTAAACCGCGAAGTTTAAGATGTCTTGTATCGTGTTGGTAGAAGAGCGGGTCAGAATAGATTTTTTATTGGATGATTTTTGACAATTCCATTCCAGAGTAGCCAACTAGTAAAAGCTTTGGCAGAACTCCATTAATTTGTTTAGTTTATTTTTTTCGCTTAAAATTAATTTCGATTGATAAAAATTACGAAAATCAGGAAAAATCTGGATTTTTTATCAAAATCTGGAAAAAATTAGTGCTTGTCAGGATTTCAGGCAAAATGCTAATAAGTCTGGAAAATCCTGAAAAATCAGGAACATTGGCAACGCTGGTTGCGATGTCAACAATGTATTGGCAGTTTGACGAAGTACGTGTCGTATTTTTCCGAATTGTAACGAATCAACAACCGAGGTTGTCGATGACCATAAAACAAAATACATCCACACGAACACGCGTGTTGTGTACAGTGAAAGACGGCAACGTTGCATGTCGCATGACTGATTCACTGTGGGCTGTCGTGGATAACTCAATTACGAGGCTGTCATAGGATCAAGAAGGCGACAGCCCTCGCAATACTGTCGTGAGGCGGTACATTTGGTATGCCTGAGTACACAGCACGCGGGATGAACCGAAATGATTTCAGTTTTGGGCACGAGCTCTCAGTTCGTGGTTCGAACAGGGCTTTGTCCACCCGCCACAGTCCACCCGGTTGTGGTATAGGAGACAAAGTCTTGCAAGACTGGCTAATCGGAAAGTTACCGGTTTCCACACCCAAAAGATGAAATTGTAGCAAAAAATGCAATTGCAGTTTTTGCAATCATATCTTGAGAAATCCGCATGATTCTGAAAAGGCAATTTTGCCCATCATGATCCACAAAGCTTTTTATGGTATAAACAAAGCCATGCAAGTGTGTGCAAGCGGTTATCGTTGTGTGCCTAGTGCCTCGACAGTCGCAGCAACCGTTGGGTTTTTGTTCAACCGTCAACAACTTCCTAATATGGGTGAGACAATGGCATAGAACGCCGCTACGCCATTTGCCACTGTTGTTATTCCGCTGTCAAGTGTTCTATTTTTATTTCACTCGTCATCACACTCTCATCTCCCTCTCATCAAGTCTCCATGCGTTTTATGAAATAAACGAAGCCATGTAAGTGTGTGCGACCGAAATTTGCTTCATTGTTGTAACGTTGAGTGGCTCGACAACCGAAGCAACTGTAGGGCTTTTATTCCGTTCACCTCAACTTGTTGTTGTGACTGGATGGTTACAATGAAGAATCGTCATGCTGACGGTCGTGGTTCAAATCTCAGTAGCGAATCGTAATTTTTTTTTGTGAGCCATTGAATTTACTACCACTAATTATCTGCACAACCTCACGCACACATTGAATTTTTCTAATCGAATTGATGTGTTGCTTTTTTGCCCACGACCAATGTTGCATTTTTTTTCCAAGTTACGATCCATTACGAGAAATGAAAACAAATCATGCGAAATTGCATTACAATCTTGCTTTTTTATTTTGGGTGCATGTATGCAATGTTAAAATTTCGGGCCACTGGCCTGTTTTCGTCCCTTACGAAAGCATTCCGATCCGTCTCACGTTCTATATACTAGCATTTAATAGCATGGCCCAAAAAGATGAGTATCACGAGAGTGCAGTACGGAGCAAAATTCATAAGAAGGGACGGGTCTAAAGCAAAATATTAGAAGTATTTCGACCAAAAATATGTGAAATGGCACGTAGAAACTAGATGACACCATCATAGATGACACGCGGTCCTACGTGAACCTTGCGGTTATATCCCTGATGTATTCCCATTGGCGGATCTAGACAATTAGTCTGGAGGAGGCCTGGAGGGGGTCTGCTCGAAGCTTTTTTTTACGTTTATAGGAAATTGCAAAATGAGCGACGAAGGTAGTGTAATTGTTAAGAACAGGCTATTTTTATTGAAGAATCAAAACAAGTTCAATCGCATATTTAGATCTATTCTGTCCCTTGGTGAGTCGAGTGTCCCAAGTAACACAAAACCGTCATGATTGGTTGCAGCAACATTGAAGTTATTTTAACTGATTTGCAACAAGTTTGCTACTAGGGGTGAATATACACTTAGAATATTTTACAGTATTCGGTATTTTTAACGGAACTTTCAACAGCTGAACGTTCGGTAATACGATTTAACGGATTTCGGTGAAGTTTGACAAGTTCTGGTAGTTTTTTACAGGAATACTGAAAATTTTCACCGAAATCCGGTAAATCGGAATACCGAACGTTCTTCAGCCATCATCGATTAATTAAAATATTTGTAGATAAGAATTGGTAAATAACAGTTTTGACAGATTGAAAATATTTGAAATAAAAGTGTTGCTGTGCGGCAAGATTTCCTCCCTATATTTATGAATATCATTTTACAAAAAAGTCGAGGAAATTACTAAATCTCAAAGGTTTAATAAACTTTGCTATAACCAAATTCAGTCAAATAAAATACATAAAATACCATGAACAATAATGTTCATTTCATTTCATTGGTAGCATTTTATATATGAACATAGTACCCATCCCTGTCATATTGCAACTAACAAAATTGAATCAATTTCTAATTAAAGATGTCTAAGTATACTATTATATAACGAACACTTCCTGGAAACGACGTTCACAATACTGTTTTTTTTTACAGTGCTGAAGTCTCCTTCAGATATCACTCTGAATTATAATATGCATTTCATCAAGTGTTGTGAATAGTTCAATAATTACAATTACCAATTGGAGATGACATACAGGCCTATTATTACAAGTCGTACTGAAGCCAACCACAACAAATATTATAGTTAAGGAATAAACTTCTACCTCCATATTTTGCTAATGTAATCGTTAGCTTCAAAACTTCTTATCAATCTGGGGAGTCAATACTCTACTTAATTTTTCATGCAAGAGAAAATAATACCGTGAATTCTAAAATGCACCTTTAAACATAGAGATTATAAATAGTGTTTCATTTCAAATTTGCAAAATACTTGGGAAAAATCCTTAGGGTGCTACAGAATTCTGGAGGGGGCCTGGCCCCCTAGGCACCCCCAGTAGTTCCGCCAATGTATATTCCACCACTAACTTTAATACATAATATTTCAGCGATTCCACGGGAAAAGAATAGAGTTGAAAAAAAAAAATGTCCGATTTTGCTCAAAATCGCTTGGTATGTTCTTCATGGAAAATAATAAGACCCGTATTTTTTTATTTTTTTATTAGGGTGACCATGTTCGATATAGGGTTACCAGAAAAATCGACATTTTTCGAAATTTTTTATTTTTGAAAAATCATAACTTCTGCACCGCTGCATCGATTTTAAATATTTTTTCATAAATCAAAAGATTATTACTTCTTGTTTTTTTTAAAAATATTGATTCAAATAATTAATGTAATCAAATTTGCTAAAATGGTCAATATATTTGATTTTTATGATTTTTGAAATGTTGGACCACAACAACTATTTATTTTTATATTTTTTTATTAAAATTCAAACATTTTTACATAACATATCAAAAAATCTCAAATGTTCATCGAGCCGTTTTTGAGTTAAATTTTTTGAAAATTTCAAGTTTTTTGCCTATACACACATGGAATGAGCATCACTTTCCATCTCTTCAAAATAACTGAGGGAATCATTTCATTGAAGTTATCAAACTTATTCCTAATAAATTCATGATAACCATGTTTAAAAATCTAGTTTTATTTGTGAAGTATTGTACCCATCAAAAGTAGGGGAGGCTGGTTCAATTCTGATCCCATTAAATATAAGAACTATAAATCAGCCTCAAATTGTTTAAAGCAGAGATCAACATTGCTAGGGTTTACTCAGCCATGGTTTACGCTATAACTGGAGCCAAAATGGTCCGTTAGCGTCCAAATACATGATAAGTGCTCATAAGGATTGCAGGGGCACTCATGCCGAAGTTGAGTTGTAGCGTAAACCACGACTGAGTAAAGTTAACTCATATTTTGAATTAATCCACATTGAGTGAACCGAACTAAAACCTTACTAAAGAAACGTTTAATACCATGAAGCATGACTGCTCAAATTGCCATGTTTAGATTAATAGTTACAGGAAACCTACTCCTAAACTATATGGTTATGCAGCGGAAAGGAGAACAAAGTTGGAATTCCTACTTTTGTAATACCTGCTATTGTAGACTTTATCGCTTTATCAAGAAAGAAAACGAGCCAGCGACTCCAAGTGCAGTTAATCTAGAATGTTAAACTCAAGAACTCACCGTTTCTGAACCGTGTTTAATATTCAAAGTGCAATATCCTTCTTTTTAAATTGGATTTTCAATGTTTTTCAGTAGCCGCCCAAAAAATTGTATTCTGGCTGGTTCAAGTGCAACGCATACTGTCTGCGTATGCATTTATCATCAGAATGTTAAATTAATGTTTAAAACCCTTAAGGATAAGAAACTTATTCCTAACCATTTTAAAACGTACCATGAAATCCTATAGAGAAATGTTGGTTGAAAACCTGTGATCATTTCCCGGGTACGCAAACACTGGAGAATGACCTGATGAATTTTCTTCAAAATATCGCAACAAGTTCAAAATAGAGCAACAAGTTAACTACTTAAAACAACTTAAAACTAATTTGGAAGCAACTGACTGCATTATAATTACTGACTTCTCTGAAAATTACTCTTTTGTTATTCTGGACGCTATACAAGGTTTTCATTGGGCAAACGCTCAATGCACAATCCATCCTTTTGCCATATATTATAAGGATGAAGCACAAAATTTAAAGTTTACAAGCCTCATAGCAATCGCCAAATTTACTAAACATAACCATGTTGCCGTTCGGCTGTTTGTAACAAATTGTGTGAATTTCATTAAAAAAAAGCTACCTTACCTGAAAAATATCCATTTTTTTTCTAATGAAGGCAGTCAATACAGAAATAAGATGACTGCTTTCAATTTGTGCACATGTACAAGGACTTTGGTCTTAATGCAGAGTGGAACTTTTTTGCCATGGAAAAGGGCCCTGTGACGCTTTAAGAGGCGTTCTAAAGCGAAACGCTTCAAAAGCAAGTTTACAAGGCCATCATATTACAACTGCATACGAACTTTACTCTTGGGCTGTTTCTTAAGTAGATTCCACAATATATTACTTGTTTTTCTCGGAAAAATATTACAATGCAATGGAAAAGAAAATAAAGAACCATTGTACTCCTGTAAAACAAATCTCTGGGACACAATCGCCTTTAAGCCACAAAATGAAAATTACATTATCGTGAATCGGTTTTCGTTTTCAGATAAAGAAAAGTGCGCTAAATTGTTAGAATTTTGCTTTGTAATGTTTTTTTTTATGAATTATTAAAAATAA
This sequence comes from Aedes japonicus, assembly GCA_034211315.2. Lineage (NCBI taxonomy): Eukaryota > Metazoa > Arthropoda > Insecta > Diptera > Culicidae > Aedes > Aedes japonicus. Next base: position 20,441 of record JASCZW010006824.1, on the reverse strand, counting down.
AAATAATTAAATAATCAAATTAAATGCTGAGTTTTAATTGAAGATAATCTGAGAAAACCCTTGCTTGTAGTCTAGGGCTTTGAGATTTGAGCTCCAATTCCTCAATATAGCGGAGCCTGGTCCAATTCCGACTCTGTGGCCAATTCCGACCTCCCAAGATTCTCTCAGACAGCGCTGGTTTGCCAAATTTTTATTAATACCAATGGAAAGCTTTCATTACACAAAGAATTTCAACGTATATTGCATTGGTAGAAGAAATTGTGTTTTTTGGACTTCAAAATTTACAATATTTGAGAAAAAATGATCTACACGCTAAAAAAATTTGTATTCTAGTTTCGGTTCGGTTCACTTAAAATGACCCTAATGTGGAATAATTCAAAATATGAGTTAAATTTACTCAGTCGTGGTTTACGCTACAACTCAAATTCGGAATGTGTGCCTCTGCCATCCTTATGAGCACTCATGCTGAATTTGGACGCTAACGGACCATTGTGGCTCCAGTTATAGCGTAAACCATGGCTGAGTAAACCCTAGCAATGTTGGTCTCTGCTTTTAAACAATTTGAGGCTGATTTATAGTTCTTATATTTAATGGGGTCAGAATTGAACCAGCCTCCCCTTCTTTTGATGGGTACAATACTTCACAAATAAAACTAGATTTGTAAACATGGTTATCATGAATTTATTAGGAATAAGTTTGATAACTTCAATGAAATGATTCCCTCAGTTATTTTGAAGAGATGGAAAATAATGCTCATTCCATGTGTGTATAGGCAAAAAACTTGAAATTTTCAAAAAATTTAACTCAAAAACGGCTCGATGAACATTTGAGATTTTTTGATATGTTATGTAAAAATGTTTGAATTTTAATAAAAAAATATAAAAATAAATAATCGTTGTGGTCCAACATTTCAAAAATCATAAAAAACAAATATATTGACCATTTTAGCAAATTTGAGTACATTAATTATTTCAATCAATATTTTTAAAAAAAAAACAAGAAGTAATAATCTTTCGATTTATGAAAAAATATTCAAAATCAATGCAGCGGTTCAGAAGTTAGGATTTTTCAAAAATAAAAAATTTCGAAAAATGTCGATTTTTCTGGTAACCCTATATCGAACATGGTCACCCTAATAAAAAATAAAAAAATACGGGTCTTATTATTTTCGATGAAGAACATACCAAGCGATTTTGAGCAAAATCGGACAACTTTTTTTTTCAACTCTATTCTTTTCCCGTGGAATCGCTGATTTACTAGTTTTTAGGATAACTATTTGGTGGAAGGGTGTTTTTTGCATTTATTTTTGTTTTGTGTTTGTTTTCCTGTACATAAATATGACATCTCCTGAGGCAAAAGCTACACGAAAAAACGCATTAGTATCCATTCTCAAATGGGAACATTGATTGTCTTTTTTCCGGCCCGAAGATGAATAATTGAAAACTCTCGAGAGCATAACTAATGACTGCGTAAGTCTCGATACATAACGGAGGATTTTATTAACACCGTGCAGATCTGCTGAAATATGGTATAGTAAATAGGATTGCTGACCATGATGCATTATGTCTAAGTGCCCTTGAGAGATGTGAAGATGGAAGCAACTATATTTAATACTATGTTGGATGTCAACCCACTGTTTTCGAATCATTGCAAGCAGAAAAAAAATATCATCTCTGACAGGCGTTCCGGGTTACTTTTGCTGGTTTAGATCCTCAAACTACACTTGCTGTAGGTCCATTCACATTGCTCAATCTGGCAATGAAAAAGCGGACTAACTCGCAAATTTGGACTCACAGGAAGGCGATTTATCGGGTGGCAATTAAAACTTTGCAATTTTGTAAGGGCACCTATGCTCAACCACAAACGAGCTCAGAAAGAAATGAGAGTCTTTATGTGTTTGCTCTTTCGCTCTTTCTCTCTCTCTCTCTCTCTCTCTCTCTGCTAGTACTTTTTATTTTGTTTATGCTTGGTAAGTTTTGATCAAAATGCAATCTGTTCAGTTGACCAAAGCTTGTTTGTTTAAATAGTGAAGTTTTCTCTAGTATTTTAGTTCAATCACAGACGCCCTCCGCCTTTTCAAGACTCAGTGGATTGGTGTCAGAAGATTGCTGCTAGCTTAGCGAAACTAGTCCAGTCCAATCGCATTATGGCTTCATAAGGCGTAGCCAAGCTTAAGTGCCCGGGCTGGGTTCCCGAGAGGAACGCGAGCAACGTTAATCGACCGGTGCAGTACAGTCCACTGCAGCCCCAACACCATCGAAAAAAGAAGCATTTGGCGAACCCGATGTACATTTCTACGAACTGCACAGAAATCTCGGCAAAAAGTATACGGTACAAAATTTTCAAACCGATAATATTGCATCTTCAACTGTTTAGCGTATCCTAGTGCCCAGTCTCTAAGGGTATACCAAAAGCCAACCGTAGTGCTGGCAACCCAACTCAAACTGAACCATTGTGAGGCCACCCAGCAACTCCTGTGTCAAACCGTTCGAGAGACGACATCGGATATCGTCATAATATCCGACCCATACCGCATCCCAGCCGACAATGGCAATTGGGTTGCGGACAGGTCCAATATAGCGGCATTATGGAAGGTGGGCAAGTACCCGGTTCAAAAGATTGTGTCTACCGCAAGTGTGTTGGCTTTGTGGTTGTAAAAATAAATGCTTCTGCAGCTGCAGGTGCCACCAAGATGGCGACCGAACAATTTTCAAACATGCTCAATCGGATGACAACTGAACTAACTGGCCTAAACCCGTTGGTAATAGCCTTACCAGCCCTATGGGACAGATTCTTCTGAAAGCCTTGGCTAGGCTTAATGTGGACCTAGCTAACGTGGGTACCAAGAGTACCTACCATAGAAAGTGATGTAACTTTCAGCAGTCCTGGGCTGCCTAACAATAGAAGGGTGGATGATGGATGGTGGATGTCTACAATACAAGGCAGCGTGCGGAAGGTGGAGCATCCACTCTACTCGTTTACAGATGCAGGACATCCTACTTTGACGCTTGAGGCGCTTGAGAGAAAACGAATCTTACGCGAAACCCAGGAACTTACACGAGCCTGCGACGCGATCATGCATAGGAAGGTCAAGCCTAGGAATAGAAGATCGCCGGTTTATTGGTGGACACAGTCAATCACCGACCTCCGAAGAACATGCCTCAACGCAAGACGGAGGGTGCAAAGAGCGCGGTCAGACGCAAAGAGATTCGAGCGTAGAGGGGCGCTAGTCCCCACGAAGGCCGCACTAAAGAGGGAAATAAAGGCCAAAAAGCAAGCCTGCTTTGACGGCCTGTATTAGAAGGCCAATATGAATCCATGGGGCGACGCCTATCGGGTAGTATGGAAAAAACCAGAGGGACGGCTGCTCCAACCGAGCAATCATCAGAGCTACTGCAGTTGATCATTTGGATATTCTTTCCGAAACACGACACGAGTCCATGGTCCCCCGCCGCCGTAAATTTGTCCCATGACTCATGACCAGTATGTCAGACCATAACGCTGTAGTAGCGATGGAGGGATTTGAGAACGAAAGACAAACTCATAGCGACAGCAAAGTCACTGAAGCGCCAGGACCGGATAGTATTACGAACCTGGCCATAAAGACGGCTATCTTGCTGGCTCCTGAAATGTTCAGGGTGGTTATGCAAAGGTGTCTAGACGAAGTTGTCTTTCCGGACGCCTGAAAAATGCAGATACTAGTGTTGCTACCAAAGACAGGGAAGCCACCAGGAGATCCATCGGCATGTAGACCTATATGTCTGTTGGATACAGCGGGAAAGGTGCTTAAGAGGGTAATCCTCAACAGACTGACTAAATACGGTCTGTCTAACAACTAGTTCCGTAAAGGGAAGTCGACGGTGGATGCCACTCTGTCCGTCACCAAGACGGCCGAAGCGGCAATCCAGCTCAAGAGGTGAGGAGTCCGCTACTGTACAGTGGTCACCCTTGACGTGAGAAATACGTTTAATAGCACCAGCTGGGTGGCTATCGCCAACTCACTCCAAAGCCTCTTGGTCCCTGGGTACCTGTACAAAATTGTAGGAAGTTATTTCCAGAATCGGGTATTGGTACAACACTGAGGTGGGTTAGAAACGTGTCTAGATCACCGCAGGCGTCTCGCTAGGTTCTATCTTGTGTCCAGTGTTATGATGAGGTAGTACAGCTTGAATTCCCGAACGGGGTGAAGATCTTCTGGTTCACAGATGACATCACCCTACAAGAAGAACAAAACCACACACAGCTGATGTCTCTTTCTAGCACGTGTAGTGGAACACATGTCTTGAATTTAGTCTTGTTACGCAGTTAACTAAAAGTAGGTCTGTATTTGACGATAGCTTGAAAAAGAATGAACAATTCTATTTGATAATGTGTTTTTATGCTTTCTATGGAGTCAATTATCGAAGTCCAGTTGAGCAACTCGACTCGACACTTGTCACTGTCGAGTCGAGATAGAGTGCGCATTACAGAAGCCGACTGTATTTTTCGAGGAATTTATTATTTAATATGCGGACAAGTGTCGATATTTATTTTAAAGATGATTCAGAAGACGAGTTATTATCTAGTTATCACCAACTAATTTATTGCCAGAATATTACATTAAGCATTTGAAATTCTAAGGTTCCTGTATAGACATTCAGTGATTGACCTCACTCTAACCATCTCGAAGTTTTTTGACATTCTGGCAAGGCCTCCATTTTTTTCCTAAGATTCTAAAAGCCTAATAGGGATTTTTTTCAGAATCAAGGATTTATTTTAAATTTTTGGTGGATTCTTTGAACTTCTCGAAGCTTTCTTTGATATATTAATAAACTTATTGATCAAATCTCTCAAACGAGGTGAGATGTGTAAACCAAGGAATTGTAATTTTTGTGTGTGCGTTGAATGGCAATTTGAATGGCTAAAAAGATGGTGTTTACCATATTTTAATATGGTGTCATAAGCAATGAATAGACTATAGACTGCTTCATCGGTTTGTCTCTTTGGAAGCTCTCTCCTGGTCTTCTGCAAGGCTCTATGCTGAAAATCTGAAAAGATTCCTCATCAACTTCTTGGCAGTCACTCCTGGTTTTATGGAATTTCACAACCAAACCTTACCTTCCAGAAAAATTGGTAAGTTTTTCACTAAATTTAGTGACTTTCTAAACTTCTTATAAGTCCCATCCTGAACTGTGAGGAAAGTTTGTTCAAAGCTTAAGGATAGTTCTCTCTAGATTTTTTTTTTAGAAGATCTTCTTAAATTTGTTGGACTTTTGAGAAGGTCTTTTGAACTTAAGCGAAGTTTACTTGTAAACTTTGGAAAAGTTTGTTTCTGAATTAATGAGCCGTTTTTTGCCTCTCTGATAAGATTTCCTTCGGAAATTCGGGGAAGTTTATTCCTGCGCACTTCTGACTAATCACATTTGATCTCCGTGGAAAATTTTATTGAAACTTTGAGAAAATTCACTCCAGAATCTCTTGGAAAATACCCTTAAATTTGAATCCTACAGGGTCAAGTCGAGTTATTAGTACAAGAAACTGAAGAAATCTGCACATTGTAGACGAAATACGCATATCTGTCAAGATAAGCAAAGGTAGTTGGAATTAAATGCAGGATACTAATTTTTCTTCTAATTTCTAGCTACTCTTTAATTTGTTAGAAGTTTCTTCCTGAGCTTCTGAAAAGTCCTCGTCTGAAATTTGGGCAGTTTTCTCTTTTATATCGGGGAAGTTTATTCCTGAAATTCTGAGAAATTCTTGCTCAAACTTCTCAAAAGTACCCTCAATGATTTTGGAAAGTTTTTTTTTTGTTCACTGGAGAGGGTTCTTCTTGAACTTCAAGAAATCCTGATTCCGGAATTTTCTCTTGTAAACATCGGGAAAGCTCTCTAGCTTTTCTGGGAAGTTTAAACTAAACTTCTTCCGGAAATTCTGGGAAGTCCTTCCCTGAACTTTAGAGAAGTTTGCTCCTGAATTTCTGAGAGATTATTGGTAGTGCCCTCCCTGGTTAGTTTCTCCCAGAAATTTGGGGAATCTTTTTCCTGAACTTCTGGGAAAGTCCGATTTAAAATTCTGGGAAAAACGTCAGAACCATTTGAAAGTTCCAAACTTCTAAAAAGTCTTCTTCCCTAAACTTTTTCCAAAATCTCTGATAAGTATTCTCCTGATTTTCGAGGAAGTTCTCTCCGAAATATCTGAAAAGTTTAAACTTGAACTTCTGAGATGTTTGGACCTATATTTTTCGGAATATTTCTGCTTGAACTACTAAGAAGTGCTCCCTAGACATCTGAGGCATTTCTACCTGACCTTCAGAGTAGTTTTTATTCAATGAAGTCTCTTCCTGAACTTCTACACAGTATCTTTTCTAAAATTTTGGGAAGTCTGCTTATGAACTTTCTAGAATGTGCCTTAACAAATTGTGAAAGTTCATTTCTATACTTCTAGAAATCATGGACTTATTTAAAACCACTTAACTCAAGAGTAAATTTTCAAATCCCTAGAGCAAATGTACTGAAATGATGCATTTAGAAGTACTTTGGAAAATAATCAGAGTTCTATGATTAATTTTAAAAGCTCATCACTTTTACCAGTGTTAAGATCACAAAAGTTATAGTATTCAAACGAGAAAATAAAATTAATCGAGGTCTTTGTCAGTTGCCTACCACCTCTGTTTAACATTAGCTTTGCTGGATCCACACCACAAAAGCATCTGGAGATTTCCTCTTTATGGTGATTTGTTTTGTTTGACACATTTTTTGCTAGAAGTAAATTGTTTTTCTGTTCATTCACCTACAACAAAGTGTATTTCTTATCGCAGCCAATGAAAGCCGATGAAAAACGCGTACCATAACAAACTCCTACTCGACAAAATGTCACAAATCAGTAACTAGCTTCTGAACGGTCGATTGAGTCCACCAACTCGTCAAAATTTTGTCGATCTCGGCAACTTTAAGAGCAAAATAGACCTGTCAAGTAAAGTGACGGTTGACTCGACTTCTATAAATGGCCCCTATGATGAACTCAGTGTTTCAATACCATCTAAACTCCAACAAATAAGATTCGTAAGCGATCCGCCTTGATGAACAAATTGACCCCTTCCAGTTCACCCTGGCTCTGCCTATGCTCGCGTACTACGTTTTGCACCGTGATGTGTAAATAAATGCACAACATGTTATAATTTACGCAAGAGATACCATCAAATTTACACTCAATGCCTTTACAACTCCGTCGTCCGTGATGGCCCCAACCGAAGTCGCGTCGGCCGATTGCGGTTGCAGGGAATTCCTTGGCAAACGTGTGATTCCATTGGGTAGCTCAGCTATCTGAATGTACCTACAAATGAGACCACCCGGAGTACGATGAGTGCGCTCTTGCTATCCGTGGCATCCGGTTTTGCTCTGGCCCTCACGATACCATCACTATCAGTGAAATGAAATGATATGTGGTTTTGTTGTAATTTCACCAGAGCTGTGCAACGTCGCCATTGTAGTCATGCTGCAATGCACCCGGAACAGGAAGACGATGGGCAAGTATGTTTCCTTTTCAGACTCAGACGGATTCCGAGAGCATGTGTGCAAATTTGTAAGACGACTCCTCGTATGAAGATGGTGTAATATGAATAATAATTGCACGACTGAATCGAACTGGGAAACTGTAGATTCAACCCGAAACGGGAAATAGTTTCTGTTCATTGTTAAGTCACTGCCTCCGTATGAATAAATTTCATTATCTTCCGTGCAATCGTTCTGAAACGTTGCATAAAAATTCTTACGTCTACAAGCCTTAACAATTGTGAAAATAACTCATCATGCAATAATTACAGTCTAGGAGCAGAAACTAATTGATATCGTTCTACTTGCTCGTGTATCAATTTACTGCTCATCATCAGAACAGAGGTACGAACCCGTATGAGGAATAGATGGCAACGCCCCCTGCTCAGTTCTCCCGGAAAAGCGGCCTCCGTCCGTATGTAATGAAATGGATTTACACATCTTCATAACGCTCATCCCATTGCATGGTTTGCTATGATTTATGCACTGCCAAGAGTTGCACATGCACACCTTCCTACCGCCCTCCCAAACCGAGCGAAGCAGGTTGGTTTTGAACTGTCAACATCTCCGTTTGTTGATTTCCTTCAAATGAGTAGGCTTTGGGTTGTGCAGTTGTAGACAGGGTTGCCACATTAGTTTTCGCTCTCATCTTTAAATTTTGCCCAAAAAGTCTTGTTTATCTGTGTTTAGCTGCAGAAAATCTTGGCAAAAATCTTTGCTTCAAACTTTGTGTTGTAGAAGTAGAATGGAACCTTTTCAGGTGCCTGAATGCCTATGCACTTCTTCTTTATAATTGCAAAATAAAGCAGATATACACTCATCCGAACATATTTATTTTGACTAGCCGATAGAAAACGGTCTTTTCAATAGGGCTGAAGTATATTTATCGGTTTCACTTCATCACACTACAGCCAAACGGATATTCTTTCTGAGGGAAATTAAGAGCACAGGAAGTACACGAAAGTTCGCAGTGAACTTTTTTGGAAATGCCTGTTTCCCTTCTGCTCGTTTAAAACACAGCAGTTTTCTACAACCATTCTCCAAGTCATCCAAATCTTCTACCTCGATGTCCTTACAGATTATTGCCATCTTAAGCTCATGATACTCATTTTAGATGGGCTGTGTCTCACCGCTTTGAAAAATGATCGGATGTACTTCAATAATCGAGTAGAAGTCCTTCAAAGTATGCAGCTTCTCGTGGTCAACGACTTCGTCTACCATAGCGAAACTGAGTGGCCCAAGGCTCCATCGAAATCAGACAGACAACGAGTTGCGATCCTCTTGTATGACACACTATTCCCAGCCAGAACCCGTGATAACCGTCTCGAATTTCGTCAATTGGAAGGGTCTCAGCAATGTGGTTGCGTATCCCAAGTAACAATTCAAGTTTTATCGTGGTTTTAAAGCACACTTAAAGGCTAAATCATGGTCATCAGAACCCTCATAAAACCAAAATTGTCACTTGGGATGTACACCAGTTCTGCGAAAACTGTCGTCGTCGGAAAACCAAAAGCCCCATTAAAGGTGGACCGCTGTCTAGAGATGAACTTTATGTAGCGGGTTTTGGTTCCGTCTAGCTTAACAGGAAGGGTATGCCGATGAAGCAGCTCTGCTAACCAACAACTGCAGAAATTTGACCGATAAAACCCTTCCTAAGAGCAGCCGATTGTACAAACTATCACCCTGGTTGGACGACCGTGCTGTAATGCGGATGCGTGGTAGAATAGCGGCTTGTCAGTACGCCACCGAAGAAGCAAAAAGCACAGCCTGGTATTGACCCACTACTACGAAAAATTCCATCACCAAAACCACGCAGCCATTGGGAACGAACTCCGTAACAGATTCGTCATCCCTAGCATTCGCGTTCGCTACGCAACCGTTAGAAAGACTTGCCAGCGATGTAAAAACGAGTCTTTGGTTCCCCAACCTCCAATTATGGTAGACCTGCCAGAAGAACGTCTAGCTGCCTATACACACCCCTTCATTCATGAAGGCGTTGACTTTTTTGGTCTCATGGAGGTCGCAATTAGAAGAAGAACAGAAAAAGATGGGGTATGATCGTCATCTGTCTTACGACACGAGCGATCCACGTTGAATTGGTCAATTTGCCAAGCACTGATTCGTGCATAATTGCTCTAAGAAACTTCATGAGCCGACGTGGTACTCCAAGAACGATTCGAAGCGACCGTGGAACCAATTTAATTGGCACCAGCCAAGCCCTAGTAGCACACTTGTTGCAATCCAGTACAAGTTACTTCAATGTGACTCAATTAGGTCACAATCAAGTAGTTGCAACTAATTATAATGGTTTGGTGTTGCTTGGGAAAGCTCTAGAGACTTCAAGAAGCAGTTAACTACGAGCAAGTCTTGAGAGAATTTGTAACCGCGAAGACGAGCTGGAACTTCAACCATATGGGTGGAAGTTGACCGCGATTGATTTGGAGTCTGAAGAAGAATTTGATGGCTATTTGCCCTTCAAGGAAACCATCAGAAGAGGTGCTAAGGAGTCTTCTCACATAAGTTGAAAGCACGTTTAGTTCCCGACCTCTCACTCCCCTGTCCATCGATAACGAGTTGTCACCTGCACTCACACCTAACCACTTTCTGCTTCCGATGTTCGTCGGGTCGTCCGATGGTTCGAAACCCTTCTCATCATTGAATGACAGAGGTGCCCTTATCAAGCAAAACTGGCGTACATCACAAGCGTTAGCCAACCAGTTCTGGCAGCGCTGGTTATTTGACTATCTTCTTGAAGTCACAAGAGGAACGAAATGGTTCGTCGATTCAAAACCAATTGCCCTGAACAACGTGGTGGTCATCGTAGATCCTAACTTGCCTCGAAACTGATGGCCAAAAGGCAGAGTCATCGCAACTCATTCAGGCAAAGATGGTCGGATCCGTTCATCTACGGTAAGAACAGCAGGTGGTGTCTACGATCGTCCAGTGACTAAGTTGGCGATCCTGGACGTTCGATGCGGAGAGGAGCAAGCCGACCAGATTTCCGGCTTACTTACCTTACCAATCAGACTGAGGCCGGCGTGGCCTCTGCTGTACACAGAAGTTGTCTCCATTCTATTCGATCCATCCCAAGTAGCACACTACGATCATAATTAGTTGTAGTAACTTGATTATGACTTAGCAAGTCATATTTGTGTTATCTCAACCGAATGGCAACAAGTGTGCTACTAGGGATGGCTGTCACTCGCCAGCCTCGCTGTCTGCGGAGGGTCCGCAGGTCGACTTCTACTCGATCGATCCACCTTGCTCTTTGCGCGCCTCTTCTTCTTGTACCTGTCAGCTCGTTTTCGAGAAACATTTTTACGACATGACCAGCCCATCGTAGTCGACCGATTTTTGCGATGTTTACGATCGGAGGTTCTCCCAGCAACTGGTGCAATTCGTGGTTCATTCGCCTCCTCCTTGTTCCGTTTTCCATCTGCACTGTACCGTAGATGGTACGCAGCACTTCCCGTTCAAAGACTCCAAAAGCGCGTTGGTCCTCCACTAGCAATGTCCCTGATTCGTGGCCGTAGAGAACTACCGGTCTAATTAATGTCTTGTAGATGGTCAACTTTGTGGTTCGGCGAACTTTGTTCGATCTTAGCGTCCTTCGGAGTCCAAAGTAGGCACGATTGCCAGCCATAATGCGCCTTTGTATCTCTCTGCTGGTGTCGTTATCGGTAGTCACCAATGAGCCCAAATACACGAATTCGTCTATTACCTCGATTTCATCACCGTCGATCTTAACTCGTGCTAGGAGGCTAAAATTGTCTTCTCGTGAGCCTCTTCCTTTCATGTATTTTGTTTTCAACGCATTCATCACAAGCTCAATCTTACCAGCTACAGCGTTAAGTCTGATGTACGTTTCCGCCATCGTCTCAAAGTTACGTGCTACGATATCAACGTCGTCGGCGAAGCCAAGTATGTCTGTCATCGGCCTATAAGAGATGGGAAAGATGAACATAAGGTGATTTGAAGTGTGCAGGATTAGTGGCGACTAGTAGTGACAAATTATTTAATATATAAACTTAATGCTAGTTAATATCTAATGCTAAGTGAGTATAGAAAATTGAAACCAACAGTGAACTTATAACTATCCTAATTCTAAGATCTTACTTCTCTAGAGGGGCTTTTGCCACAATGAAAAGCAGCGGATGACGCATTTTTGCAAGTCAAGCCCCTTTCAATCAACGAGTCAATAATTTTTCATTTTATGGCTGATCTCAAGATAAGAAAGTTCCGAATAAAGATGTGCGGTTTTTGGACTTAGTAGCAATTTTTGCAGCATTTCTCAGATGAAAGACTTTCAGTTAGTTTATCATGCTTGCCGCTAAATTTCTAAATTGATTATTGATCAATCAATTCCAATTTCGTTGAAGATGGTGTGATCTATTTTAACCACGTTATGTCTAGAAGTTTTCCCATGTATCTTCATGTCCAAAGCTCAAGTCATCGTGGTCCAATAGTAACCTGCTTCAACTCAAACGTAATAGAACGAAAATATTACGGCATAATTGCAAAAGTCTCTGACAATTAACATAAGTAATTTCAACTATGCAGGTATTTTGACAAAAACCATTTACAATATTTCAAACTGTAATTGATTTAACAGATTTTTCCAATATAGCCTTACATACCAGCACTGTTTCCACCCTACTTCAAACCTGTGGGCAGTGATGCAACATTATTGTACACGTCTAGTGTTGCTACGCCTAGTCAGCTATTCCCTGGTGTTTTATGTAAGATTTGAGTACTTGAATTAAGAGTGGTAAATTGGAGTTATATACCCTTATACGTAAATAAAATGCAATATTAAAGTAACGTAATTTTGTTGCAGCAATCCAAGAAATCTAGTTTCTTCTACTTTCAGAGATTCTGCTCTTTTCAGAGAGCGAGTAATGGCTAAATAACCATAAGCCATATTGGGCTAGGACTTTAGTTAATGCTTTGATCCCAACCGTATGAAGAGAAATGGAGCATCACTTAACCTTCTTAGACTAGATGCTTCCAACCAACTTTTTTTTTATGTTTTTTTGTTCTATACACCAAACAGGTCATTCTGTTTAGCGATTCTCTCCGACTATCCATTTCCCTTTTCCTTTGATATCAACTGAAGACTACGTGGGTTTCCCGTGTCTTCTTAAGGTAGATACATGCAGTCTAACCTAAATCTTAGCCTAGAGAATTCAAAATCGTGGTAAGCAACCGCTAAACAAATAGAATTTCTTCGTATCTAATGCCAAAGTAATTATCTACAGATAATAAACAACCTGTTCTTAAAACTACTTAGATTAAAAACCTACAGTAAAGGGGACTAAACGTAAGTACACATGCAACTTAAACATATACCATATTATGAGCTAAACTTACATCTAGAACCTACACCTCCACCAACCGATCCACGACTTAAAATAGAATTTAGTATTACACGCACTTATAAACAATCGAAACATATGTAACTGTTTACAGGAAAATTATAATATCTCTTTGAAACCCTCAAGACCGGGTTTGGATATTATTATTACGGAAGAATCCCCCGGTCCGTTTTTTGCCATTCGCAACAAGGAAATTCTGCCGAAGGAAATTTTCTTATGAAACATTGATATCAACAATTCTCCAGCGGAATAATTAAATAAATTATCGATGTATTTTCTGTAGAACTACATGTTAAATTTTCTGCAGACATTTTAGACAAAATTCAAATAATAATTCTACTAAACTCCTTGCATAATTTTAAAGTTAAGAATTAAAAAATGAGGTTATGAAACTCGTGCAACAAAATCTACTTAGATCAGTATTTTCTCCAAGAAATGCTTCTAGATTTATCTTATATTTTTTGTGTAATTCTTTCAGGCATTCTCCAGCGATTCCTTTAGAATCACTAAACTTCACAAGTCCTTTCTCAAAAAAAAATCATCATGACAATGTTTTGAAAAACTGCCGATGAGATGCCAGAAAAAGTTCATGAAAAAGTCCTTGGAACAATGCCTACCAACTCCTAAAAATACCTATAGAAACGCAAGAAGGAATATCTCAAGGAATCATTGAGAATTCTATAAATCTTACTTAAAAGATTATTTAAAAAAAAAATTATGGACAAATCATTTTGGGGCACACACATAAACTGACTTTCAGACTGTCATCTGTTACTGTATTATTAAAGCTTGCTTTAGATAGAATTGGAACAAACCCGATTACGTGTATTTCAGTTATTTATTATTGAATTCAAGATCTTTTTTTTATACAAATGTAGCGTTCTCTTCATACTTTTAAGAAAAAATACGGATAAAATTATTCGTCACGGTTTCGAAGGAATTCTCGAATTTTTCCTGTAACACGGCTCATTAGGCGGCGCACACCTTCTTCGTCCATCGTTTTAGCTATCTTATTCCACCAGGTCTTCATCTGATTGATGACTTTGACAACCTTTTCCTTTACCTTGAGTCTCCTCTTCATGATTGCCCAGTATTTCTCAATAGGGCGGAGCTGGGGGCAGTTGGGTGGGTTAAGGTTTTTCGGAACAACCTGGACCCCTTTCTCTGCATACCATTCTTGAACGACTTTGCTGTAACGACTGCTTGCCAAATCTGGCCAAAACATTACGGGAAGGTCGTGGGATCGAATGAACGGCAAAATTCGTTTTTGGAGACACTCTTTTTGGTATAGTTCCGACGTCATTGTCTTATTTGTAACGAAACCTTTCGTTTTTTGCCATAGCTGCAAATGCCCTGCCAAATCATGAATTTTCGTGCAAATTTGTCGGCAAAAACAAATTTAAATTTGGCTGGAACATCCCCCCGAGCCGTTGCCAAGTAAAATTTTTGACCTGGGATTTGCCCGAAGTCAGCCTTCAGCTGTTAAGCTAGCCTAGATGCAGACCACAATGGATTTTCCAAATAACTGTGCACAATTTTTTCCCTTCTTTCGGCTTCCATGTTGATTGTTTACAAAGTACAGTCGATTTGCGGAATGTCAAAAATACATACGTGAAGCTGACAAAATTTCCGACACGTGGGCGCCAAGAACTTTCAAATCCGTCCACCAGGAGCGCCACAATAAAGTTTGCAAAAGTTTGTTCCAATTCTAAATGAAGCAAGCCTTAGCAGGAGCTGGATAGTCAAGAATAAAATGGATGTAGTTTTTGGCTCAGGAGGTACCAGCACATCGGTTCCAAGCTCGGTTCCAAGCCCCATGAATCGCCTCTAAAAATTTCATACACATCGAAGAACCTTGCATTAATTTTGCAAAACTTTCTAAAAATCTAAAAAATCTGTAATCTGTACATACAGATACCTTTAAGAAAGATATGAAAAAAATCTGTGTCAATCATGATGAATCTGTGCATGTGGCAACCCTGGTTGTAGATGAGTCCATTGCAGTGATGCCAGATTTTCCAGATTTGATGGGTGGATGAGTCCAGTCTAGAAACAATCGAGGAAGAAAAACCGAATAATATATATGTCTAGTCATCCAGATTAGAGTTGAAATTGTCCTAGCTGATTTGAAACTGTGACACTCATGAATTTTGGATTACCCAAACTTGTATTGTCATTTTTGTCAATCTTTAATATTTCTTTCCAAAAAGAAGTCTAATATTTTGTTAATTTTGATAAATGAGGCACCAATCCTAAAACTGGAATACAATCTTCAAGCGCAAGTGAGGTAAAACATCGTAGTATCTAAAACTGACCTTGATAATAACTTTCTGACAATTTTCTCAACTGTATGGAATTGCTGAGTGTCGTCAATATCGTCGATTTTCTTCTCTTTTTATAACCAATTACTTTGTTTAGGCAGCTTAAAAAAACATCTTTAATGAGCGCCATATACAATTTTTAACCTCACTTTTTCGTCACATGGATGCCTCAATGAACGAAACCCAAATTCTGTATATTCATTAAATCTGATTTGTTCCAAAAACTTTCTAAAGAGATGGCACCACTGGACCCGATGTTCGATGCAACCTGCGAAGGATTTCAGAAACGCAAATGCAACGCAACTGTAGGCTGATGATGGCCTGTATTGTTTTCCCTTTGCCTGTATGCCGGATGAGTTGTGTGACAGAAGGATTTTAATCTTGCCAGAAACAGCTGCTACACGGATAACTCGAATGTCTGGCTACCCCCGTCGGCTGCGTGATGCAACGCATGCTGAGAGCCACAATTACTCGATGACAGCTCAGGTTATCAACTGTTGTGCCCAGTGGATATTTATGGCAGGTTGATGACTGTGGTTTGACTCCAAACAGTATCCACTTAGGTTGACATTCTCCGTTTGCCGACCACAAGAAATGTTCGAATTAATCATATCCCACCTGCCATTCAGCGTAAATTTATATGAACTGCAATATCAAATGTTCCATATTTAATCCGAAGAAGAATACCATCCTTGTCCCATTCCAAGTGGGGGAAAACGTTCTGCAACATAGCACAACCGAACCGAAAAGCACAAGCGGAAAACCAAAAATTGCAATATTATGCAGCAGCACCGGCAGCAGCTCCAATTTTCTCTCATCTGCCAAAAAATTTAAATTTTTAATTAAGTGCTGTGTCTGTGTATGCATTTTCCCGAAAAGCCAACCGACCAAGAAGTATGTACTTATAATAAAACAAGCGGAAGCATCCATGCAGCAGATAAGATCCCAGTGGTTTTTTTGGAACTCGGCTGCCGAGCAAATCCCAAGTCCCCCAAGAGAAACAACACCCAAGTAGGCATGTGGTTTATGTGTCGCCAAGGGGCTTTTTGGGCACAGCAGCGCAACACTTATGAGTTATTGTTGCCAACATCCGGCGGCAGAAGCATCGGATCTTGAACTAGGACGTGGGTTCAAGACGAGAAACAATTAATTTCGCCAGAAGACTGGCTTGCGGTACACGTTGGTGGCCGCTTGAGCCACCCGGGAATAAGGTAGGCATAATTTTGGCAAGGTGATGCTAATATGAGTTTCCCCTGGAAGCATATTGGTAATCGAAATAATTTGTAGGCAAAATTTATTCCACTCTCTAATGAGAAGAATGGATACTTGTTCCTATGTCTAAGTTCGGTTATGGCGGAGCTCCTCAAGGATTAGTATGTTTCCAGGTAAATGTTTCAAACTGTGCTATCCATGGACCGAATGGTCCAACTTCTCAGTATATTTTTCCCGAAATATCATGGTTCACAGAAATAGAATGGAAAGATCATCTTCTGGTACGTCAAAAGTGAAATTCGTACTAGATTTATTCAATTTCAATTAGTTTCATTTTTGCGTGAAAATAACGTCAGATTTTTATCAAATTCGTTACACGGAAAATGAAAAGTAATGAAAATTTGAGTTTAAATTACTCAAACTTACTTTAATTCAACGGTTGAGTAATACAAACATTACCCACCAGTTGGTTAAAATAAACTTAGAACTTGTTTGGACCTCCACAGACAACTCAGGTAAGAAAGCTTGTGTTGAGTAAAACTACTCCGCGGTGGGTGATAAAATTGTACGAAAGCACTTACTCCCACGACGACGCCATTTGTTTACTGACTTGAATGAAAACGTAATTAATTTTCTTATTGATCTCTCAATAAATACAATCGCAGCCAAAATAAAGAGCCCACCTTTCTCATGAACACGCTTCATCTCTGAAGTCATTTAAAAACGCATTATATCGTATTCATATATTTTTCTAAGCATGATAATATTATTATTTTAAAGATGAATGTGTATTTTTGCAATGGATAATACACATTTTTGCAAAATTATTTGGTGCGTCATGATAAAGTGCCCAATTGAAAATATATTATGCGTATGTAATGTTTACATCCAAACGCCCCTCGTATTCAATTTTTTTGACGTTTTCAAGTGTTTGTTGATCTTCTTACGGATTTCAGTTGTCGGTCAGAAAGATTCAGTGCGAGTTATCTCAATAACCATGGATAATACGGTGGCAAGCAAAGCTATTGCAGATCCGAAAATGTGTTATTCGTAACATCGAGAAAGGTGAATCGCATCGCAAGATTGGTGATAAGTATGGATACAGCAAAGCAGCGGCTACCAAACTTTTTGCAAAGTACAAATGGATCAGTAGCTAATCGCGCAGAAGGGGAAGGAAACGTAGAACAGATTCCCGAACAGATGCGATAATCATTCGAGAAATTAAGAAAAATCCGAAGGTTACCCTCAGGGAGATTAAGGAAGTGATTCAACAACCGATCTTGGACAGTACTCTACGCAGAAGGATCGCTGAACACGGTATGAAGAGCAGGTTTTGTAAGAAGTTGCCTTTTATTAGCAAAGTCAACAAAGCGAAACGACTCAAATTTGCTCGGGAACATGCTGATAAACCTTTAGAATATTGGAACACTGTTTTGTGGACTGATGAGTCCAAATTCGAGTTGTTCAGCAGCAAAAAAACGAGCGCTTCATGATCGACATATCTACGGCACAATTAAGCATGGTGTAGGGAACGTGATGGTGTGGAAGTGTTTTTCTTGTGCGGGTGTTGGTGCTTTGGTAAAAATCCATGGTATTATGACAGCAGATTCCTACATCGACATATTGCGTGAGAATTTGGAGGTTTCGTTGGTTAAAACTGGGCTGGAAAACAAATTTGTGTTCCAGCAAGATAATGACCCAAAGCATACCGCGAAGAAGTCAAAGGGATTCTTCCGTTCCTGCCGTATTAAACCTATGGAATGGCCCAGATCACAGAGTCCAGATCTGAACCCAATAGAGAATCTGTGGGCCATCTTGGATTCACGAGTTGATAAGACAGGAGTTACCAACAAACATAACTATTTTCAAGAGAACGCCTGGGAATCTGGTGGAGAGTATTCCGAAACGTTTGCAAAAACTGTAGAAGGCCAGGGGAGGACACATCAACTACTGATCACTCACCAGACTGGATCTACAACTTGTTTTTTTTTTAAGAAAATAAGGAGTTGGCACCTTATTTTGACATGCATAATTTCTACTACAGTTTGATCTTTCTTAAAGAAAAAAAAATTAATTTGCAGGACTAGTGTTTTTTTATGTACCAGACAAGAAAAGAACATAATAAATATGCCATCAAAACAACAAAACTTAGAATCTTTCACTTATTTTACAGTTTGCTGCACAAAAAGGAGAAACTGGGGTAAGTGGGCAATTTTTTTCTGGCGGTGACTGTAGTTGACTCATGTCCAAATCTTTGAAGCAATATCTTTTGCATTATTTTTTATCTAATAATCTAATAATCTATAATCTAGCTCCGACGGATCCTTGTGGACCAACGAGAATTTGGTAACTAGAAATTAGAAGAAGAATTAGTATCTTCCATTTAATTCCAACTACCTTTGCTTATCTTCGACAGATACGCGTATTTCGTCTACAATGTGCAGACTTCTTCAGTGTCTCGTACTAATTTGGTGCAGGGTGGTGCAGTTTGGCATCAATATTGGGTCGATGCAGAAAAAATACGATACTGACCAATTCCATATAGTTTAAAAAATAGCCAGAAAGTTATTATCAATTTCACTAAGAAGTTTAACCTTACATAAGCTTAACTTGGATTCATCCATACTCTGTATCGATACTTCTTATGTTATACAAAATAAAGTCTGTCATACATTGAACATTTGTTTCTCATTGAGTGCTGAATTTGTAGAACTAATTCGAATGGATAAATTGATTAATTCTAAGTCTATTTTGAAGCATTCTGTAAAATGAAACTTAAAAAAAAAACCAATTTTGACTAAAGAGTAACGATAAAAAATCGGTAATAATTAACGTTTGTTTTCCATCAATACTATAGGGTGTTTCGATCAAAATTTGGTCAACTTAAACTTGACGCATTTCCTTGCATCCTACATTAAACAAATTTGCACACCCCTCATTTTGATGATGTGTGCGTGTAGCATCATGTCTCTATTTTGATTTTGAGATAAGCACTTCAGTTATCAAAATGACGTCGAAGGAAGAGAAGCAACGGATCAAAATTTTGCACGTGCATGGCGAAAATCCAAACTTCTCTCACGTCAAGTTGGTGAAATTGTTGAATGTGGCTTAATCAACTGTTACCAACGAATAAAAAGTGTTCGGTGAACGCTGTTTTGAGGGGAACCCCAACCTCTCCGTCCGAGATGTCGCAAAGATGCTGGGAGTGGCGCCTTCATCCGTGGGTAGAGCTGAAAAACGAGCTGGACTGTCGACTTACAAGAAGGTGGTAACTCCAAATCGCGACGATAAACAAAACACGTCGGCCAAAGCACGATCGCGAATGTTGTACACGACGATGCTGACGACGTTTGATTGCGTGGCACAGGACGATGAAACTTACGTCAAGGCAGACTTTAAACAGCTTCCTGGACAGGAATTTTATAGGACAACCGGACGGGGAAAGGTTGCAGATATTTTCAAGCACATTAAACTGTCAAAGTTCGCGAACAAATATCTGGTGTGGCAGGCCATCTGTACCTGTGGCTTGAAGAACAACGTTTACATTGTGACCGGAACCTTCAACCAGGAAATTTATCTGAGCGAGTGCCTACAGAAACGTCAACTGCCTTTCCTGAAGCGACACATTTGTTCCGTTCTATTTTGGCCGGATTTGGCATCTTGCCATTATGGAAAATAGGCCAAGGAGTGGTATGCTGCTAACAACGTTCAAGTGGTGCCCAAGGACAAGAACGCTCCCAACACGCCAGAGCTCCGCCCAATCGAACAATATTGGGCCATCGTCAAGCGGAACCTTAAGAAGACTCAAAAAATTGTTGTGAGCGATAAACAGTTCAAGGCAAACTGGCGTTCTGCGGCGAATAAAGTGGACAAGTAGACTATACAAAATCTTATGGCAGGTGTTAAACGAAAGACCCGGCAATTCACATTCGGTAAAAAGTGAAGCTTAGCTGAATATTTCTCCTGTATTCTGTATTAACTGAACTTAAAAAAGAAAAATAATT
>JASCZW010006823.1:0-81489 GCA_034211315.2 Aedes japonicus | reverse complement strand
GATTGCGTGTGGTGCTCCGTTGTGCCAATAGTCCATGTGTATAAATAGTGACCGAATCGTAAAAGGAAAACGGGAAACGGACCAGTCAATTTGCATGTGTCAAAATAGAAGAAAATATGAATCATGTCTATTTTTTTTCCCAACTACTTGGTCGACGAAAGGGGTTTGAAAAGGTGAACAAGCAGTCGGAACTGCTGAAAAAGGCTGATGAAGTGAACAAACAAGCTAGATATGCTTAAGTGCACCAGAGAGGGAGAAAGAGAACGTCACGCACACGTCGCCGTTTTCTTCTTGGTTATCTTGGCAATCTTTGTTGGTCGTGTTGTTTGTTGTGTATCCATCACTTTTGGTGTGTGAAGCACTGTGATTGTAATTCGACATGGAGTTTTCATAAGAGCCAATGTCGCAAACGTATACAATGGCTTCTTTTGCGAATTTCTTGAAAATGCTAACTCGCTCAAGTAAACTACCACTTCTATTATAAAGGGGAACTCCTGTTCTGTACAACCATCGTCATAATTCACTATGATTAAGTTAGCATTCTCGAGAAATTTGCAGAAAAAGTCATTGTTTACGTTTGCGACATTGGCCCTTATGAAAACTTTTTGTCGAATTGTCTGTCGGCTGAGTAAGGTAAATTAACTCATCCGAGTAGTCTATCTATAGTTGATTTTTTTTCTACAATTTTGGGCTGTCTTTTTTGAGAAACTTATATACAAATAGTTTATAAACAAAATGGATTTTGTCGCCCAGCTTTATTCCTTATGCTTGGGGGTTTATTGATCTTGCATCGACAATGGAAATTATGAACTTCACACTTCTTATGCTTGGGATTATTGAAAATACCCACAGATCCCGTAATTTTATATCAGTGGTCATACAATAAGAAAAACTTTATTTTTCGATCCATTTTAAATTTTAGAAGTTGAAATTAGGGCAAAGTATAAAAGCCAATGATCCTCTAAAGTCGATAATTTCATGTATCAATTTCGGACCATATTGGAGATCAAACGCTCTGTTATCAAAGTAAATGGAATGAAATCCATGCAATGGTTCTTTTACATATCTGCATACTATTGTTCGTTTTATTCACGAGCTTGTTTCGCTTATATTTTTGCTATTTTTGTTAAACATTTGATGATATAAATATGAAAATTTGAAGGTAATTCAATAAGAGCAGATTGAGTATCCAATATGGTGAAAAATAATCGACACAAATGAGCAAAATATGAATATGGGGATCTAGGACTATCCAAGTTTGCAAGATGGACATCGAACCATCGTTTTTAGTGCAGTAAACCCGATATTAATTGCGGTCAGATCCGTTTCCTCGAAAGCTTGACGACTATTCAATGAATTTCGATTATATTAGATTATTTTCTCTTCGAAAAAAGTAATTTTTATTTCTCAGTTGGTAGTGTTCGATTCTCGGTTTGGTCTAGCCATTTTTCGTAAAGAAAACGTTAACGACTCTTTTGTTTTAAAAGATTTAATTTTTTTCTGTCCTCACATTGGGTCAATCTTTTATTGAGATTGTGAGCGAAACTTTCTTAGCATTCCTATTCGTGATTTTTAGTTTTTCCGAATCAGATGCTTTTTTTTCTTGATTCATGATATACATGTATTCTTGATATTAATATTATTATACTAAATTTTTAGCGAATTGAATTGCAGCTAGCTTAAATTTGCTAGCGGATTTTACGAGGATTCTAAGCGTTACTTCTTTTGTGTAACGAGAAATTTCTTGTCTTATAAGAAATATTTCTCACGGTTCAATGTGAATTATACCAGTGGGTTTTGTTCGAACTCAAACTTCCTAGGACTACTACTCAGACCCATGAGAGGTCAAATTATGCTTAGCATTGTAAACCAATCCTTCTGGTACCCAATAAAACACTCTCGCCAAATTTAGTAAACTTCGCTAGCACTTTTCTGCATCATTCATAAAAAATCTTATCAAAATACGCACAAGAGCATTCTTAGCTAATCTCACGTGAGAACGGAATTCAGACATGCGTTTGCAATCACAAGCAATTTTTCGTAGTATTTCGCTCAAGATTTCTGCTAACTATATAAATCACTGTATTTTGATCACAATACAAGCTTAAGCATAGCAGTGATAAAATTAGTCAGCTGCCAGTATTGTGTATCACATGGATATCGCAACTGAGATTCCTACCTTTTAAGACTGCAGTTGGTCAACTCTCGAAAAAAACATTGTTTTTAACAGTAATGGTGAAAGACACACGATATTATGTAACTACAGTACAATAACATTACAATTGAATCTAAATTGGGATCATGTACCCCTTGAAAGCACGGAATTGCGTGGTTAATAATCTGGCTGGGACGATTGTGGCCAAAACTCCATTTAACCAGTCTCCCGACAGTTCAGGACTTTTAACCGCACTTTGAACCCCATGAAAGTGTAACTTCACCGTAAAGTTTTCTTGCATGACTAATATTTTTTTCGTTTGCTTTTCTCGCGCCTGGAACTGTTTTTCGGATTCACTGATTTCCATTTCGCAGTCCGAAGTTTGCAGCAGGTTTCTTCAAATAAGCCACTTAAAACAGCCAATAAAATAATAAACAATAATACTTCATGTTAAACTAGAGTTAAATTCCAAAATTTGGAAGGAGAAAATATATTTGCTTCCAAGTCTCAAAATAAAGACTATTCAATCAATCATATTTGCTTCCATCTTAGAGCGCAGGACGCTTCGATCCATGGATAAATGACGTTATTGACGTTTAAAAATTGAACACTTTTCGTGACGCTCTGATTGTTCATACCAGTAGAAAACAAGGACGTAGTCTACGTCAAAATGTTTTCAGTATCAACAAAAGGCTATCTTCTCTCTGTTTTTTTTTCTTCTTTTCGTCAACTACACCGTCGAATGTGTAAAAAACGGCTTCTTCCTACTGATTGAAAAGTTATGGTAGTGATCAGCATATTACGCAAAGAATATAATGAAATTTTTTATAACGATTTCAAGCATAACTTTTCAAATAGACGTATCTAACATTTGATAGGAATTGAGAAAAATGAGATAGAAGTTCCAGATGCTTTCATTTAATCCTAATTAACTTTACTTCAAGTTTTATTCGATCTGTTCATTCTGTCATAGTTGAATAATATTAAAAGAAGTAGAAATCCTGGTTTTCATTCACTTTCGCTCTATTTTTGAGATGATTAACACATACACCGGTTTACCTCTATACCATACACATACACCTTGTTAGATACGTCTGTGTGACATCTTGCTTGTAACATACACCGGTTAGATACGTCGGTACTTCAGAACGTTTAGCACTTGCGTCATGTCAGATACACCGGGTATAATTTTTAAGCGCAGATACGTCAGGTTGCTGTGGGGTGTATCTGAACTATTTACATAACATTTGAAAAGATCAGATAGGTCGCATATGAAATTTGGAGCACATTACGGAATAATTTTGATAATGTTATTTGGCAATTGCAACTACATTAAGGGTGTTATGATTGACAGGATAGAATGCTAAACTCGATTTGTTTACATTTGCGACATACGTCCTTTTGAAAAGTTATGCTTGATTTGATTAATAATGGATGAATACATTTACAAATAAAGACTCTCATCGTTACTTAGGACCTCTTGAAAAGTTGAACGAGGTTTTTTGTAAGATCCAGTGATCCATTCAAAACCATATACTGTACCCGGATATAGATCTAAACTACTATATGCGTCAACTCTGTTCACAAAACTGCGCATAAATTGGATTCTTTGTTAGAAGATATGTATCGATTGTTTAATCTTAGCGTTTTCTAAGCAAAACAGTTTGTTTTCCTTGTTACGAGATTTTTATCAATATTTTATTCAAACTTTTGGCACTCAAGTCAACTGACAGCTCGGTCCCATACGACGTTTCGTTGCGAACCACTAAGCAGGTGAATTTAGCTATTCGTGTCAATTTAAAATAGCTCCAGAGCACCAAATATGATGAAAATTTCGATTCCAAAAATGCATTTTTCTCGATACCCCTAAAGAACCCAATTGAATCGTCAGTCTGACTCCTCTGCCTTTATGCATATTAGTCACTGGTGTCCATGAAGTTGCGAATCGATTCAGCGCACCTTCGAGTTTCAACTTAAGATTCCACGCCGTATACGTTTGCAGTTAATGCATCACCTACCTCCATGCAATCGACCACATGATGCAATGATGCAGACATCGCGGACATGGGCTATTCATGGGCTTCCCATTTAGCACGTAATTTTTCCCTCAACTCTTTTAATTTTCGCTGCGCCACTTTTTTTTATAATCAATACACTTTCTGAATGTGCGATTATTTTCCTATTCCCTATTCATCGCCCTTGTGCGCGGATCACCGCAAAGTGTGTGGTTGGTGGTTGCCGAGAGAAGCATAAAGCGCTACACTTTCCATTGGCCCTATACTGAAACAGTTCAAAGCATAGGTCTCTTTTTTTTTTTGTTTCTCCAGCCGCTGTCTTAGACGATTTATGAACATCACCACATAACAATATTCCAAAAGCGGCGAACCAAAGGTGGAACAATTGTACTGCGATTTGACGCTAGCGGATGTGAGACGCGAATGGTTACTATTTTTTAAGGGTCCTTGGCTTTGGACGTTCGCATTGATGCTCGTTTATTGAGTTACGGTGCAATTACTTGCGTCCATTTCAGGAAGAATTTCAAGTTTGTGGGCGGCAGACAAAATACATCCAAGTCAAACGTGGGTTACGAAAACTTTTTACTCCAAATTCACTTGTAAGAAATGTTACACGGATGGAAGTGGCAAACAGACATCAGTCAGCACTTGACGATGATGACAACAAAGTCTGACGATCGAGTGTCACGAATCGTTGAGTAACAATATATGTGGAGCGTAATTAGCAACAACAAGCGTGAGTGCGGCATTATTATCAGCATAGAGGTACAATGTGTCACCCATTGCCAAACTGAAGTTTGCTTCCGCTTGGATGTTTTTGATAAAAATGGAACTGAAGAAAATGTTTACTCTGTATTTGTCACTGTGCATTGATTCAAAAAGTGTAATAAGGAGGACCAAATTCCACAGCCTATAGCGTATTTGAAAATGATTTCGATGCAGTTCTTTGCCATGTTTGTGTTAAGTGCATTGTTTACAAATCAATTAGGTGCAAAGTATGATTTTTTATCTCTAATAATTCCCATTTGTATCCGTAGACCAGAAATTAATTTATTACAATGTATGTTAGGTATGATTCCTATCATCCTTGGATAATAAATATCGCGGAGAAGGTTATACCTATAACGTGCTTACGGACTTGTAATAATAATCGCTTTTTTTCTAGTTGCCTTCTCATTCATCTATACTGGCAAGTTTTTACTTTATTCTCCGTTGCGAGCATGTTAGATGGTCGTACTGAAAGAGATTTAATGAGATTGGCCGAAACAGTTTCTGTCATGATTTTGAATATAAAAATAAAGTGAGCAACCGATTTGTACGTCCCTCTCCCTGGCTGGATTTTGTACCTGGGCGCTGGTGGGAGGGCCTAATCTCATGTTAATGATTCATTGGAGATTGCTGATTTATGATAGATGTCGCTAGGTCATGTCATTGTATGACCTTCTACTCTAATGAATCATTCATGGGAGAGCCAAAGGTCCAGCCACACAAAGTAGTGATAATATCACACTCGCTCCTCTTTCTATTTAATAGCCGCGTCGTAGCATGCATGTATAAAGGCACTAAAGTTGAGTGTGATATTGGCGGGTTGGGCTGCAAATCACAAAAAATTTAATAATAGATAGATTTATTCAATTTTGAAAACATTTAATATTCAATTTGAGGTGGAAGTTCCCTTCCCTCGGATATGTGATCTGGACGCGATGGGTGGGCCTACACACTTAGATTTTTTTACAGAAATCTGTAAAGTTTTACCGAATTCTCAACAGCTGAACGTTCGGTAATCCGATTTTACGGATTTCGGTGAATTATTACATATGGGAATTTTCGCTAGATGTGGGGTTTAAATAAGTCCAAATCGGCTGTTCAACATTATTAAAAATCACTTCGTTTTCCTAATGAAATACCACTATCAAACTCTGTGAGTGGCCCCAATAGCATCCTTACTGTTGGTTAAAATCGGAAATCGCTCATATTTCCAAATATTTAGCATGACAGCATATCGTTAACCGATCCTGTTATCCAAAATCCCAGTGATTTCTCGTGGAAGTGCAGAGGTGTTCTCGGCTTCCAATAAAGCGAGTATCACGTCAACATATTCCTACCCTTTGCTTACTTGACCTGCATTCGGACGGGGCCGGCGCCGGTATTGCCTTAGTTTGGGATCACCAGTTTTTAAACATTGAAGATGTATGTTAGTCCCAAGCATCATCTGTTGGTTCTCTGTGTAATAACAGCTGATCTGACAATAACGGAGTAGCAACCTCGGGCGGTCAATCATGCTCATGCTCATGCTGGGAATTTTCGCTAGATGTGGTTTCAAGAAATGTATCCAACAACTTTGTCAGGGGTTATTTTGCGATCGAACAACTGCATAATTATACATTATTTATGTAGAGCTATAATGTTCTTGTGATATGCTCCCGCAATTGTTCAGAAGCTAACATTGGGTCGTCTGTTGCGTGGAATGAATCCAAAATCAAACACTACTAAACGGTGTCCCACTTCAAATTGCACCACGGAGAAAACGCTCATTGGGTATTTTCTATTGAAAATTTGGGTATAAGTAGTAGAGTAGAGTGTTTTTATTTTGTTGTATTCTTATCGCTTTTCGAAAATTGGAAAAATGGCATCATCCGAAACGCAGTTAACGGCGATTCGTGTGATTAAACATTACAACGAAACTCTGAGTATCAAACGGAAAGAGAAATGCGGTCGGAATGGATGTTCTATTAGTGATCAGAATCACAAGCGTGTCGTGAAAGCGTTTACGCGGAATCCCAATGCTTCGGTCAGGGATGTGGCCAAAAAGTTGAATCTGTCAAAGTCTTTTGTTCAGAGAGCCAAGGACCGGGAGGGACTGCATACTTACAAAGTGCAGCAGGCTCCAAATCGTGACGAACGGCAAAATATGGTGGGAATGCCACGGGCCCAGGAAACTGTACACCCAGATGCTGACGAAGCCTCATTGTCTCATCGTAGATGATGAAACTTACGTCAAGGCGGGCTTCTGGCAGCTTCCTGAGCTACTGTTTTTCATCGCCTAGTACAAATTTGATGTTCCGGAGTGTGAGGAAGTAAGGAAGCAGAAACTTTCAAAGTTTGCCAAGAAGCACATGAATTGGTAAGCGATCTGCTCATGTGGCAAACGGACTGCGCCGTGTAAACGGAGAAATCTACATCAAAGAGTGTCTACAGAAGAAGCGTCTGCTTCCTTGAAGCCCTACAAGGGCTCTACGGTCTTCTGGCCAGATCTAGCTTTGTGCCACTATTCGAATATTGTCATGGAGTGGTACGAAGCCTACTTTCGTACCCAAGGACATGAACCCCCAACGCACCGCAACTAAACCCATCGACAAATACTGGGCTATTATGAATCAGGCACTACGGAAGCATCCCAAAGAGTTGGGTTTTCTCATTTCTATATGAAATTTCAAAGGGTCTATTAAGTCCTAGTTCGCAACAAATTGAGCTCAAATTTCGTGGAGTAGGTGGATAAAAGGCGTATGCTCAAATTATTTGAGCCCCCCTTTTTCTTCTACCTATCATACGTTTTTGCAATTCTATATCAGTGGTATACACACTAATATCTATTTCCTTATTATGAATCGATGGATTATTAACAAATCGATTGATTATTAATCAAAATCAAATTCAGTGCGTATCCATATAGATAGAAGGAGAAAAAGGAGTGGTCAAATCACCCCATATGCTCATTATGTCCCTTGCACCCTTCGTTGGATCTAATTGTAATTCAGAGGGGTGTAGCAGGTTAGAATGTTTGAATAACCCTTCTGTGCATAGATAACGGATTCAGAGAGGCCTGAAAGGAATTTAATATACACAGAAAAAAAATAAAGAATATGAACAGACGCGTGAAATTTCCCTTCGTTTAATTTCAAACCAAAACAAGCGTAAACAACATGATTGTTTGCAATCTTTCATACAGCATACAACATTTTTTGCCACCTTCCATACAACAGGCCTAATTTCAGCGTTATCTGGCTGAAATTTACATTAAAGATCCAATTAATTAACTCCAAATCTAGCATTTCCTCTATGTGCCTTATATAACGTAGAAAATTTAATGTTTTTTGTTAATCTGTGTACTCTCCACAGTTAACAAGTTGTTGGTCTGTTGTTTGAGCATGAACATGTAAGAACACCCACTTTTGATACTACATCAACTCTACAGGGTGAGTGGGAATTCCTGTCAGTAAAGTATATGGTCATAAAAATGCCAGCATGAATTTTAATTTTCAATATATTTCTTGTTTGGTATATTTTTAACATTTGTCTAAAATTAGTTCAGTTCAAATCTTTCTCCTTTTGTCTTAATTGCCAGCCGCATGCGTTGTTGGAAAGCGTCACAGCTGGCACGCACGATATCTTCAGGCATATCGTTCCATATTTTCATCAAACGTTGCTTAAAAAGTTCCATGGATAGTGGATAAACCTTTTGTATTCTCCAGTTGGCCCAGCATGTAGCTCTATGCATAGAAGTCGAGTGGGTTCAAATTAGGTGAAGAGGCAGGCCATTCTTTCGACGAAATAAGACTCGGAAAATTGTCTTCGCATTAAGCCTGTGTAGCTTTCACCTGGTGGGATGGAGTCTTGTTTGAAGCAGTCTGGTGCATTTTTATAGTATTTCTTGACGAAGGAAAAGGTTCTTCAAAACATTTCCGATGTAAACAGCAATAGAACCTTCATAGTTTTTGAGAAACATCCCCAAATCAACAACCTTGAAACATGCTAGATCTTTCGAACAGTTAGTTTAATACGAGGAATATCGGAAAGATCGTAAGGTTTGAAATTTTTGATGAATCATTTATTTATTCCGAGTGGTTTCAATTTCTTCAAAATAGTCAATTCCTTTAGTAAAATAGTAAATTTTGCAAAAACAGACTTATCACAAGCTCCCTTTTAGCGAACATGATCACCACAAGGCTCAAACAAAAGAAAAATCAATGCAAACTTGCAAGCCGTGTTGACATTTGAATACACTCTAAAAGAAAAATGTGCAAAATTCAGCAATTATATCACGATGTGGCTGAAATAAATCACAGCGCCGTTAATGCAATCGAAATCATCGATAGGTTGCCAATCGACACGGGAAATAACAGTACACATATCGGCATGATTAGCACTGCGGTAGTCGTACATCTGCGAACCATCGTCCACGTCCACGCCCAAAGCTGGATGGTCGGTGTCGAGGGAGATAAGCGGTTCAATATCTTCTCCAACTTTAAATGTATTGCTAACTACGTCGTTTCCAATGACGAGATCCAAAAACCGTCAATTTCTGTTCAGTACTCCATTAAGCTGAGTCAAGCCATGGAAGGGAAGACCGCCGACTAACGCACAACCGGAACTTGAAAGAACAGATTGAGGGATGACTTCTAGAAATCCGTTATCCCCAAACTTCAACACAAAGTTTAAAGCTAGGTTGGAGATAATTGAACCAATGGAATCCAGATGATCAAGTATGTAACTCAATGTCACGTCGATCAAGGGGTAGATAGATAACTCCAACGCTGATGATTCGACTAGGCGTCGAGATTTTAACCCATAACTACTCAAGAGTTATACTTGTCGATTTGGGATCGATGAGTCTGTTTCAACACTTAGAGACCGCAATCAAAACCACAACCAGCAAACTTAGGGCCAAATAGCTACGCATTGTGGAATCGCTTGTCCAGCCAAGTCTCTGTCAACACAATGCTATGATTATCGCATTTGCTGACTATCAAAAAAACGAATCTACCTTAGTTCTGAGTCCACGTACGTTTTGGTAATAAATCCGCAAAGCAGAAACAACGTCTACCTCATTGAGCACAATAACATCAGTCGAGCAACTTTCAGAAGCGTCAGAGATGAGGTGTAGGCGACTCAAAGTTGGATAAGGCGGCAGGTGTACGCGTGGGTTGATCACTAGAAGCGACATACGTTACCGGAAGGAAGTTGTTCGAATCACAACTATACTTGCCTTTGTGGACGGCTTGGAAGACCTCCTCTCCATACTCAAACACAGGACCGGGATGACTGTTGAGAGGATTGGAGGCTTCCATGAGGCTTACAGGCATACATCCCGGAGGTACGATGAACATCAAAGGATCGGTTGGTCTATCGTCCAGTTGGCTAGAATCATTTGGAATATCAAGAACTAAAAGGCAGGAATATGTTCATCGGAGTAGTACTTGCCCGAAGTGGTAGTTCGGAAAACCCCGTCTCCAATTCCAAACACCGGGCCGGGACATCTTTGAAAATAATTGTTTTTGGATTTGCATTTACTTGCATTTAAAATTCAGTAATTTTTGATTCATATGACACGAATTTTAAATCTTTTGTCAGCTCGTGAATTTCTATTGTTTAATAGTGCACGCTAATCATAGTTCTATCTTGTTACTGTATTCATTGCTTTTGTTAAACCTCGTTGAGAGACACTGTTCTTAATTACTCCGGAATATCAGAAGTCAGGAAAATCGGGGAATGAAAATTCCTAAATAAATAATTTAAAAAATCCGGCCCAAGAAGATTAATTTAATTAATCTTGAAATTGATAGCAGTACAATTGACCGGTAGTCGAATGTATCAGGCAAGCGACCTCTAGATGTATGGACTTGATAATTCTCAATGTGAGAATGTATAGAGATTTTTCGTTTTTGTTTTACAGTTAACAAAGGAACGTTTTTATCGCTATGACTCAACTTTTGAAAGCAGATGGTTTTTGCACGCGTTTGAGAATAAGTGCTTGCTTAGTTGATTAAAATTTCAGGACATACTTTCTTCATACTGAAAAATCTACTGGATTGCTTACTACGGAGTTTAACAGATGGTTGGTTAATGCCTCCTTTTTTCAAAGCCAACTCTCCACATCTCGTTGTGTGTTGTGTGTTGTGTGCCACGTTGTTGTGTGCCACGTTGTGTGTTCCTCCTATTTCGCCGATGTCGACTGACTGATGTTTAGACTAACTCTTCAGATTCAGACGAAATTATCGTGCATTGGTTGATACACATCTTACATCTGTTCACACAGTTCTGCACTGACACGTAATTTAACAATTTTCCCGTATCGCTTTCGTTGTTGCTCAACCGGTGTATCATCGGACGTTTCCCTGGCGAAAACCTCATAGATTTTAATCGACAATCAGATTACCACCATCACATGGCCGACACAAGCAAACATACCGTTCTCCACCATAGCGCATATAGAGAACTCTCAGAAGCTCAGTTATACCCCGTTCACACTACAGCTCGTAGATGTAATACCAGGTGGAACCTGATTTATCGCCCAATGCAGGTTGTAGCATGAACGGATATTAGTCACCATTGTCGATGACTCCTTTCTCTCAACAAATACGAAAAGTTATGACTATACTGGTCACTGGAATGGAGCCTGTCGCAAAGTAGTTTTCACAACCCAATGCCTTTGTAACGACTAGCTTTTGCGGCTTTAGACAAATCCAACAACAACAATGGCCATGGTGCAGTATTTCGATTGAAAGTATAGTGTTAAAACTGAGGTTGGGATTGCTCCCACCTGGGTACACACAGACACAGCTGCCAAAGTCGTCGCGGGATCTATTTCTGTAAAGAAAACTATGGTCTTAGTGTTTGTGGTCGAAGCGGCGACAACGACTATGCGATGCGATGCGATGCAACCGACGAAGACGATGTGAGTGGGAAAGTTGAATGAATTCTCGCCACTCGTTGGTGTTTGCTGTGCTTCTATAGTAAAAAGCGACGGTGGTACATAATTCGATGATTGCAGCAATCGGAAGCAAATCCGAGAAAATTATGTGAAAATCGTAGCATTAAGAAGACGCATCGCAAGAAGAAACTGAGGATGTGTTTACGGTCTGCAAAAAAGCCTTTCACGCATAGTATACGATGGCAATTAAAAGATTATACTACTTTGGACAATTACTTTTGGGCAAATCGATTCTAATATGGGATATTGCACATTTCTGCTTCACTTTGAAAGTCTTAATTATATTGTGTAGATAAAACTAATACCTACCGAGGAAACATTAGGAAAATTTACCGAACTTTGTTTTATGTATAAATTCTACAAAAATCAACGAATGATGTGTACAATCTCAGTTTAAATTGAAAATATCATATCCCCTCAGAAGTAACGCATACAAGAAGATAGATTTTCTCAGATGTGGCAGTGACAATATCTTTGGCATCGAAATGTAAATAATCCACACTATGCAAAGTGAGCGGTCAATGTGCGTAAAGAATTCAAGTGTAAATTAAGATCAGAAACCAATCCTAAGGAAGAAAGAAGCAAGAAGAAAACACCACCGGTTGGGGTGGCATTTAAGAAAAATTTGCGTATCCGACGAATCAACAACACGGTGATTTCATATGAGAAGCATATTGTGAAAAGAAAAGAAAAAGAAAAACCAAAACATCGATTCCTTATTCTAATAAGAAATTTAGCCAACCATTATTCGCTACATTAACCAGCACCAGCACTGGCGGCATCAACAACTGTAATTGAGAATCTATCGTGTTGATTTAAGTGATGTTTAATTGCCAATATCGAATCAGAGTTTTATAACATCTTTTCTCCGTCCATCCTCAAAAAAAAAGGCGCAGTGAAGGCAGTGAAGCAAAAAAAATAAAATTGATTATAGGAGTGATAACAAGGTGCTATACATTCGAATTAAAACAGCAAGTTGTGAGTTTCTGCAATCATGTGAAGATAATGAAGAAGTTGAGTAGGCGACGAAGAATTACTCCTTGGAAAACTGTTCATCTGCTGTGAATATTTCGAAGAAAATTTCATCAACGTTGAACGGATTTGGCTTTCACTGCAGCTATTTTTGTTCATTCACTGCAAGTCTAGTGTAGTGGTGGCTGTTTCTACCGATAGGCCCTTCGTCTGACATTACCAAGCTATGGATACTATCATCGACGTAGAAGAAGTGCTCGTAGACGACTCATTCATTTGGTAAGTTTCGATCAGTTCTTTGTTTTTTTTTCATACGGGTGGTGGTATTTTATCGGCAGTTGTTATTATAATGGCAATACCTTGTTTGATAACTACTCTTTATTGACTCTAATACGCAAGAAAATATGACTGAAAGATGCAATTACTGTAGGCATTTAAATAACCATAAAACAATTTAGATAGTTTGCTATGGAAAAAGTTTCGTTTTGGTATTTCTGTATTATTGTACATGTATATCTGTCTCCCTCTCCATGGCTGGATTTTGTACCTGGACGCTGGTAGAAGGGCCAAATCTCATGTTAATGATTCATTGGATATAGCTGATTTATGATAGATGTCGCTAGGTCATGTCATTGTATGACCTTCTATTCTAATGAACCAGTCATGGGAGAGCCAATGGTCCAGCCACACAAAGTAGTTATAATATCACACTCGCTTCTCTTTCTATTTAATAGCCGCGTCGTAGTACGCATGTATACAGGCACAAAAGTTGAGTGTGATATTGGCGGGTTGGGCCGCAAATCACAAAAAATTTAATAATAGATAGATTTATTCAATTTTGAAAATCCCTCCCCTCGGATATGTGATCTGGACGCGATGGAAGGGCCTACGCCATCAGCATTGAGATGGTAACCAAAGACATATCCTGACGTGGTAGTATCACATCTTGAATATTTTGATTTAATGCCGCGTCACATATCTGGCATTGGTGCACTGATTTTACAGATGTGATCCAACGGACATCCTGTCTGGGAGCCTTCAATGCTGGTGCAGTTTAGTGGGGCTCTTTCCTCAGTAATAATGATGTGGGATATTTTCTTGGCTGCAACACCTTTCTTAGCGTTCCCTGACATGATGAGCCGAGGCCACGCTTAATTAAAAATCTAGCTAGACAGGTATATATTGGTACACAATGTATTCAAGATTATTGACATTTGTAGGGAACCTACTGTTGGATTCACTGAGTAGAAGTTTGATTAAAACTACGAACGTGGCACCATTCTTATTTTGTTATTTCTCATTTGAAAGAGTTATAATAAAAATACCACACATTATAACAATGGTAAATAAACAATCTTATAACGGCTTCTTTCTCGATAAATTTTCAATAATAGATTTTGAAGCCATTAAACGACTTAGAGATTAGTATTAGACAAATAAAAAGAAGGCAATGAACAGACAAGTAAACGTAAACGATTGTACAACAGAACTATAGAATTTAACTGAATTACGCAGAAGACAAGAACGGACTAAGGCGGACAAAGTGATAGGTCATCCAAAAGAAGTTAGACGAGGTATACATCGACGAATTTTAGAGCACATAAGAACTAGACATCTATTAACCTATTAACGACTGAAGAATTTACGAAATGCCCTCTAACATTTCTAGCATAAAAAAAAGCAACGTCCTCCCATTTTTTTTAAAGAAAACTTCTCTCTCATAAGTTCCATCAGTAAACCATTAATACTGTTGGGACTACTGAGACATCAGATATGACTAAAACTGGTAGAATTCAAATATCTCGACGATTTTTTGTATTGGAGAAAACTGCTCAAACAGACTTTCACAGCAGATTTTCCATCCCGTCTAAAAAAAAGCATCTGGGTGTACAGTTTCTGGGCCCGTGACTTTCCCATTTCGTGGGTGTATAGTTTCCGGGCCCGTGACCGTCCTTGGCTCTCTGAACGAAAGACTTGGACAGATTCAAATTTTTGGTCACATCCCAGACCGAAGCCTTGCGATCCTGATCACTAATAGAACAGCCATTCTGACCGCATTTTTCCTTCCGTTTGAATGTTTCGTAGTTATGTTTTTTTAATGATGATGGTCCCGTCGCTTAACCCGTACAAAGTTTTGAGCTAGACGATCTACCTATTAGATAGTTTATTTAAAAGCAATTCAACCAGTTATGCAAAAAACGAGCTGATTTCATCTACAAATCACAGAATCCCGTATAAGAACATTATCAAAAGCAAGCCAATATCCGATCCTGCCCGCTACATAACCAATGCCAATCTATCAGTACCTATTACTTTCGATAACATCGTTGATCCACATGGCCTGAATTTCCGTAGAACTGATTTTGCTGCTATGAGCCAATCTCTGTCCCAAGTCAATTGGCCGATCCTTGATTCGTGCTTCACTATCGATGAAGCGATAGATTTTTTGACGAGGTTGTGTCTCGGGCTGTATCAGATTTTGTAAACCTCCTTGGTCTAATGCTGATTTACGGTACCTGAAACGTGTGAGATTGAAGGCTCTTCGTAAGTACTGCAAAACTCGAAATCAATTCACCAAGCGAATGTGCAATCGTCTTCTTTACAAAAAATATTCAAAACGAATCCAATCTAACCTTCGGCGCAACCCAAAGCTGTTCTGGTCATTTGTGAACACAAACAGAAATGTTAATAGGCTACCGGTTGAAATTCATCTTGGCGACAGAATCGCCAGCATACCAGTGGACAAATGTGATCTCCTTTCTGAACAATTCAAAAGTGTATTCAATAACAAACACCATGCCAGCATTGGAGCAAGTCATCGAAGCACTCCGAGGTACTCCCAGAGACACGTTCGACTTCTATATTCCTGTGATTACATTGGACTTCGTTGAATCCGCAATCAAGAAGCTCTCTAAAGTGGCAGGACCTGACGGAATTCATTCACGTGTACTAAAGAATTGCTCTGCAGTGTTTACGATTCCTCTTTTGAAGATTTTCAATCTCGTTACGCCAGGAAAAATATCCAAAACGTTGGATATCTTCGTTCATGCTCCCGATTTTCAAGAAAGGAGATAAACAAAATGCTGAAAATTTTCCAAGGAATCACATCGCTCTGTGCCTGCTCAAAAGTCTTCGAGATCATCGTCAATGACTTGTTGTTTGCTAGTTGCAGACACTACATCTCTCGTGAACAACATGGATTTCAACCCAGAAGATGGATTTCAACCAACTTTGCATCTTTCGTTTCCTCGTATCTCCGGAATATGGAAGCTGGATCTCGACGTTGTTTAAACGGTTCTCAAGGCTGCTTTTGACCGGGTCGACCATGCTAAACTTTTGGCAAAGTAAGACGAAATTGGCGAGTCAAATAACTTAGTTCGTTGGTTTAAATCTTACCTAACGGACAGGATACTCTGTGTGAAGGTCGGCTCAACTCACTTTACTAATATGTCGGGCGTATCTCAAGGCAGCAACTTAGAACCACTGCTGTTCTCAGTTTTCATCAACGAGGTTAGACTGATACTTCCACCTAACTGCAGGTCGTTCTATGCAGACGATGTGAAAATTTCTGTGGTTGTACGATGCTTTGCTGATTGCTTACGGCTTCAACACTTGATCAGTAGCTTCGATAGAGGAGTTCTAGGATATTCCTCACTCTGAGTGTTAACAAATGCTTCATTATCACATTCCATCAAAAATTGAACCCAATTGCATTAGATTACATAATAAATAATCATCCTCTGCAAAAAGTTGATACTGTTCGTGACCTTGGAATCACACTTGACTCCGGTTTGACATTTCGACAACACTACACGGCCATGATTACCAATGACCAACAGCTCGGTTTCATGTTTAAGAGCTCCGACGATTTTTGTGATCCCACCTGTCTGAAAGCATTGTGCTGCTCTTTCTCTCTCCTGGAATTTGGAACCTTAGTGTGGTGCCCGTGTCGCCAAGACCCCTCGTTGCGGTGAAATGACGGTGAACTAACTGTCCGAATCCTCACGAGCAAAAGTCACTGGCAGCCGAAGCAAAGGATCAAAACAAACACAAAAGCTAGCAGCAAGTCAAGGTAGAGTCTTCATCGTCGTAATAAAATAGTTCGCGCTTTTATAAGGAATAAAGTTTCGCTGAGATATATAGGTCGAGTATTATAGAAAAGTTTGGAAAGTACGTGATTAGTTTATGCAAAGTATTACCTTTTATTAGAATTGCAGAAACAGAATAAAATGCAAGACTATTAAATTAAACTGGAATCATCCTTCCGTGGTGAAACGGGAACCTGTAAAACGAGGAAACACTGAAAATGTAAAACTATAAGTATATTTACCTTTATATTACCACTAATTTGATCCCAAATAAATTACAGCTTTGTAGCTGCTTAGATAGCAACTGACAAAACGGTGTTCGTTCTGACGATCCGGAACATTCTACAAAGATTTTCATCCTAAGTTGGATGATTGTTACCCATCGGAGATTCCTGCTACGGTTGCCTGCCCGGAAGACAATATTCGAGACGACCGACTTGAAGAGGACTATCCCGAGCAACAACGAGTTGGATTGGAGTGCAGCAAAGAGCGCAAACCGGAGTGCAGAAATAAAAGTTGGTGCCTAGACTTAAGTCTGTCATCGTCGCCGGTTGTGTGCTTCGCTAATAGTTATAGCAGTCGGCTGCCCTTGCATCGGCCTAGTAATAGCTACAGTTAAGCAGTTGTTAGGGAAATTAGGTCTCGTTTGATCGATTTCAGGATGTCGGATGGAAATACTAAAGAAAAACCTAGCGTAACGGTCTCGCGGAGCAATGAAAAAATTGCAAAAAGTACAATCGTGTTGATTCCTACGATGTGATCCCTACGAAGTGCAACGATTGCCTGGCGAATTGGGATGGTGCATCGAAGATATCCTTCAATAAGTCGTCCGTAAGTAAGAGTAGTCGAGTGTCGCAGAGATTGCAGCTTGGCCTACAACTTCTGGAGAAACAGCGGGCAATAAAGAAGAAACACGAAGATCAAGCAGCGAGGATTCGAAAACTGGAAGAAGAAGCCAAAATGAAAACGATGCAGGAAGAAGAGGAATAAATAAAGCAGAAGTACAAGCTGTTGATGCCGGTAGAGGATGAAAATGATTCGTCGAGCAGGAAAAGCGGAGTCAGCGTGAGAAGTAGGCGTGAACATATGGAGAAATGGCTTGAAAAGGGAGCTCAAGTGGACGTAGGTGGACAGTCGAGGCCAACAACATCCGAACAAAAGGCTACCCAGCCAGCACCAGCTGTCACTCAGACGGTCGCAGATGTTATTGTGCCTGCATCTACTGTCTCCTCAGTCGTAGGAACTTCTAACGATGCGGGTGCATTGAATCAAGGTATGCTGTATTCGGATCCCACAATTACAGTTCCTGCACTGAGAAAAAAGATTGGTAAAGACAAACATATTCTAGTTTCATTCAACCGGAGTTTTACGTTGAATTGGGCACAAACATCATTTTAGTTTGATATGACTTCCTACGGTGGTTAAAACAAACTAAAATTTTGATTTATTGTTTCTGGAATAAAGCAGTTAAGTTCAACTGACATCCGTCTGAATTTACTATTATGTTGGTTGTTTCATTATGACAGCTACGAAAACAAACAGATTTGTTAGTTGGTTCTACCAACGCTTATGGTTTGTTTCAAACAAATTTGAGTATGATTTTAACTGAATTGCTGTTTGAAATAAACGAACGAAATCGGTTGAAACAACAATCATTTCCATTTACAATCACCTACATTTCTTTTGTGATAATTGCAATAATATTTATTTGAATGAATTACTAACAAACATTAGAAAAGCGCACATTTACATATACAGACCACTCAGTCTAAAATAAATCTTCCTATGTTAATGCGAGTTTTTCTACCATTTTCAGGTTATTTTAAGTAATATATTAAATTTTCACCAACGATGAAAACATACGCGAATATAGCATGTAGCGGGACCGGACGCAAAAAGAAGTAATCCAAAATAAAATAGTTTGCTTCAAACTAAACTTTTAGTTATTTTTTCTCCAAATAATATTTCAGTTTGATTTAACCGCCGCTTTGGTTGAATCAATCTAAAATTTTAATTCGTTTCTCTGAGTCAACACAACCTTTGCTATGGTAATAATGAACACCCTTCCAGGTGAAAACTACAAAAATATTGGTTTGGAACAACCATAATTGGTGTTGTTTTGTGGTAACATATTTAGGTAGAAACAACTAATCTGCCTGTTTGTTTCAGAACAAAATCTTTGGTTTTAAACAACAAAACCGGGTTTTGAAACAACTAAATATTTAGTTTGGAAGTCAACTAACAAGTTTGTTGTTTCAAACGGGACTGTTTTTTCTCCGTGTGGTGGTAGCGTCACCGCTCTAGCGAAGTCGTACGAATCTTTGGTACCAGCAGTAATTGGAAATACGTCGTCCTATCTTCCTGCGTATTCAACGGTTCCGGTGGCAGTCCGGGTATCCGTTGATGAAAGTGCAGTTACGTCTACAATCGCCATACCAACAGTGACTTCTTCGCTATCGCTAGTTCAGCGGATTTCGTTGACGGAAAATCAGAATCCTATCAGTTTTTTTACTGCACCGGTCTACTCGTGTGCGGGGATGAATACAATGCCCTCGAGTGCGGCTGGGTTGATCCCATCAAATGCAAACGGGATGAGCAGCATCTATCGAAATCCACACAAGTACTTCCCTCAAACCACTACTAGTCCATTGCCGTTTCTGCCGATTTCGGTTTCGTCCAATTCGACACCTGCAGTACCAAGTTATCCACCGTTGTTTCCTACGTCAACTGCGGCCGGTTCGTACGCAGGAATTCAAAGCAATCCGTTTGCCGAGATTCCAGCAACAACAATTGGGTTTCCAGCAACGATGTCATGTGTAGCACCTTCGCTATTACCAACATCGCAGGAAATCAGCGGGACTCGAAGCAATCCTTCAGCTAGTTTACCAGGACCAACCAGCGCCCAGTTGGCCGCTCGGCAAGTAATGCCACGAGAGTTACCGAAGTTTAGCGGTGATCCGGAGGAATGGCCGATTTTCTATAGCTCGTTTAAAAATACAACGGAAGTTTGTGGATATACAGATGCCAAGAATTTAGCTAGGCTGCAGCGTTGTTTGGGAGGATCGGCATTGGAAACAGTCAGAAGCCGTCTGCTCCTACCAGCATCAGTTCCATACGTGATAGGAACACTGCAAAAACTCTATGGAAGACCAGAGATACTCATCAGCTCTCTTTTGAAGAAGGTGAGAAACGTTCCGCCGCCGAAGTCAGACAATTTAAACTCCATCGTCGCTTACGGGTTGGTGATTCAAAATCTTGTCGATCATATTATTCTGGCCGACCAGCAAGCACATCTAACGAATCCGATGTTGCTTCAGGAGTTGGTCGAGAAACTGCCCACATCTCTAAAGATGCAGTGGGGAACTTTTAAACAAGCATTCGTTCACATCAACATGGCGACGTTCAACAGCTTCTTGTCGGGACTGGTGAATCTGGCTTCCGAGCTGAGCATCGGAGTAAACTCTGCGCAAAACCACCAAAAGCAACCTAGGGTGGAAAAGGTGAAGCAAAAAGAGAAGCTATTCACCCATGCGAACGAATCTTCAACAGTGACGAAGAAGGAGAGCGCAGTCGGGGGAGGTACGTCAAAAGCGTGTTCTTATTGCGAGAAAGACGGCCACCAGATCGCCAGCTGTTCCAGTTTCAAGTCACTGGACATCGGAGGCCGTTGGAATGCGATGCGACAGAAGAGTCTTTGCCGATTGTGCTTGATACCGCATCGCAAATGGTCATGCCGTTCGAAAAAAGAATGCGGGATAGATGGATGCCGCATTCGGCACCATATGCTACTACACAGTAGCCGCAACGATGCTACCAATGGTGCAAAGTCCGACGAGACTGTTCACCAAAATCATCATCATACGAAATCCTTTTCGCTATTTCGATACTTGCCAGTAACACTGTACGGAAACGGGAAGCAGGTCAACGTCTTCGTATTTCTGGATGACGGGTCATCATCAACGTTACTTGAAGAAGGAATCGCAGCTCAGTTAGGTATCGATGGTGAACCAGACAATCTGATGCTGAGTTGGACCGGAAAGATTAGCAGACACGAGAAAACTTCAAAGCGAATAAGTGTGAAGATATCCGGTACTGGAAAGAAGGAAGCGTTCCAGTTGGGAAACGTACGAACCGTGCGTGAGCTAGGACTTCCAAGTCAGACGTTAGACTACATAGAGCTATCAAAAACGTTTCCGCACTTAAAGGGACTTTCCGTAGACAGTTACGCTAACGCAAAACCAAGCATGATTGTTGGTCTGGAGCATGTTCAACTGCTCACTAGCCTGAAGACTCGCGAAGGTAGTAGCAGTGAGCCAGTCGCAACTAAAACTCGACTGGGATGGTGCTTCTACGGGAGGAACTCCGGAAACGAAGGATCTATCGAACAGCTGCACGTGCATACTAGCGTAGAAATGAGTAACAGCTATCTACACGATTCGATGCGAAAGTTCTTCCTCGTTGAAGAAGCAGTCTTAACGAAGCAGCTTGAGTCCGAAGAAAACAAGCGTGCACGCGGTATCCTAGAAGCCACGACAATACGAAGAGGAACTCGCATAGAGACAGGATTAATCTGGCGGACAGACAACGTGCAGTCTTAACGAAGCAGCTTGAGTCCGAAGAAAACAAGCGTGCACACGGTATCCTAGAAGCCACGACAATACGAAGAGGAACTCGCATAGAGACAGGATTAATCTGGCGGACAGACAACGTGATCTTCCCGGATAGCTATCCCATGGCGGTCAGCAGGTTGAAATGTTTAGAGAAACGGCTTACAAGAGACTCCGAGCTGCGAGGAAGAGTGAACGAGCAAATCCATGCTTACGAACAGAAAGAGTATGTCCGGAAAGTATCACCAGAAGAGCTGATGCACACAAACCCTAGGCGAGTATGGTATCTTCCGTTGGGAGTGGTAACGAACCCCAAAAAACCCAACAAAATCAGAATGGTATGGGATGCTGCTGCGAACGCAAATGGAGTTTCGTTCAACGACATGCTGCTAAAAGGCCTGGATTTTCTTATTTCGCTGGTAGAAGTATTGCTGCGGTTCAGAGAGGGCGCGATAGCGGTGTGCTCTGATATCCGCGAAATGTTCCTGAGAATCCTTATTCGTGAGGCAGACAAGTGGTCGCAGTGCTTCCTTTGGCGGGACAATCCGCAGGATGAAATCCAAGTATACGTTATCAATGTCGCTATGTTTGGAGCAACCAGCTCTCCGTGCACAGCGCAATTTGTTAAAAACAAGAATGCCATGGACTACGCTGAACTATATCCCAGAGAAGTAGAAGCGATTATCAAGAACCATTACGTGGATGACTTCCTCGACAGTGTCAACTCGGTGGAGGAAGCAGTACAGCTCGTCAAGCAAGTGCAACTGATCCATGCAGCAGCAGGCTTCGAATTCGGGAAATTTTTGTCCAACTCGCAGGAGGTGCTCGAGCATTTAGGAGAGACCGGATCTTCAACCAGCAAAGCTCTAAACTTAGCCAAGGATGCAGTTTACGAGCGCGTCTTAGGAGTTGTGTGGGTCCCATCGGCGGACCACTTCACTTTCGATCAGACCGGGCTGGAAGAAGTCTTGCGGAGCAACGGAGCGGTTCCAACGAAGAGGCAAGTTCTACGAACCGTGATGAAATTGTACGATCCGCTGGGATTCGTGGCACATTTTGTGGTGCAGGGTAAAATATTGATGCAGGAGATCTGGCGAATGGGTACGAACTGGGACGAACCCATTACAGAAGACCTACACGATCAGAGCAGATGGATCGAGCTGTACGCGACAATTGATGAAATCAAGGTGCCACGTTACTTTTTCGGAAATATCGTGTCCCACAATGTCGACGAAATTGAAATCCATGTGTTCACGGATGCCAGCGTAGCGGCATGTGCGTGTGTTGTCTATTTGAGGATGTCGCTCAACGGGAGGACCTGGTGTTCATTAGTGGCAGTAAAAACAAAAGTGGCACCACTTCGGACGCTCTCAATCCATCGCTTG
The DNA here is from genome assembly GCA_034211315.2 of Aedes japonicus. Lineage (NCBI taxonomy): Eukaryota > Metazoa > Arthropoda > Insecta > Diptera > Culicidae > Aedes > Aedes japonicus. Next base: position 58,556 of record JASCZW010006823.1, on the reverse strand, counting down.
GAGCTTCAAGCTGCTATGATGGGATCACGCTTGCTGCAAAACGTTTCTTCGGCGTTGACTCTTAAAATTCGAAAGCGCTACTTGTGGACGGACTCGGCCACGGTTCTAGCATGGCTTCGCTCGGACAGCCGCCGAAATCATCAGTTCGTATCTTTCCGGGTCGGCGAAATACTCTCGCTCACCAGTGTGGATGAATGGCGCTATGTACCTTCGAAGCACAACGTAGCAGACGATGCCACCAAGTTGAATCCGGGACCATCGTTCGATCCAGACAACCGTTGGTTTCAAGGACCATCGTTTCTGCAGGATCACGACAGATTATTTAAGTATTACGGACAAGTTTGTACTAGAATTAATTTTGTTTGGCTTGCTTTGTATTCCTTCTATTAATGTTGATTTATGTAGTGTACGATTTAGAAATAGGGTATTTTTACGCAACATGGCTGATCAAAAGACAGTTTTGACGTGTGATATACATTGTCTCTTAAAATCTGTTAGATTTTAAATCTATTAGATTTTAAAATCGGTTACTCAGCAAAGCACGTTTAATGTGTATAGGTATCGAATTGAAAACATTTATACCTTTAAAAAACAACGAATTTTGTGAAGCTCCTTACAAAAAATATGATGTTCTAAAATCATCCGCGTTTCTAGTGTTATATCTATGAATATTACTTTTTCTTTCAATTCGCTTACACAAATATCGAGGAAGCAAACGTTTATTACTTTAAAAATAAACACTATTGTCAAATACAAAACTCTTTGCTTCACCGATAGCCACTGTAGGGCATCTAAAAAAAAAGAGGAGGAAGTGAACCTGTTACATCTCAAGAACAAACGCATTATCTTATTTTGCAAACGCTGTAATCTCGATGTTTGTGTTTGATTAGCTAAAAACAAAATGGAAGGGCATCAACTAAATTTTTTAATTCCTGTTGGAACAGTAATAATTATTGTGGCAGAAGTTAAATAAGCTCGAGTATCGGCAGAGAATACCGTACTTCTTGGCTAGCTAAATTTTAATCTACCATCAATAATAACACCAAGATATTTAACCTCACGAACGCGATCAATTGTCTCATCATCAATTTTAACAGAGACGCATTCAATTACTCGATTCCGCAAAATTATCATGAATTTAGTTTTATTTATGTTTAATTTTAACTGTTTGTACTGCAACCATCTACTTCGATGACGTAAATCTGCATTCAAAAGTAAAACGGCCTCATCGAGGCTTTTAGCTGAAATGAACAACACGGTGTCATCAGCAAAAAGATTAATACCACAAAATCGCAATACTCGTCGCATGTCATTAATATATAGAATGAATAAAATGGGCCCTAATACACTCCCTTGCGCTCGAATGTTTCTAACAACAAGGGCCGAGAAATCGTTTCAAACGTAGAGTAGATTGTTGAAGTACAAACGCGTTTCAGATTTATGTAAGGGTTTCTCCAGCCAACAGATAACGGGTGTCCACTAAATAATGAGAACGAAAAGAATGGGTCAGGAAAAAAATACCAGTGAAGTTTTGTTCAAACTGATTTATTTTATTAAAAGGGTCAACTTAAATCTTCAAACTACGTTTAGTGAATATTGTCATATGGTCCGTGGTCCGCCGTGCGGCGCAGCTTAGTCGTTATGCTGGAACATGACCGTTGGACGGCAGCCACATCGATTTTTCGGATGCAGCTTTTGGTAAGTTGCTTGGTGTTCTTGGGCTTCCAATTATCCTTGTATACCATGGAGCTCAAAAGACCGAAGAAATCCTCGATAGGACGGCACTGTGGCAAATTTGTCGGATTCCGGTCTTTTGGGACATATGGTATATTTTGGCTCTCCAAAAACGTTAGCGTTTTTTTTGCGTAGTGCGATGATGCCTTGTCCGGCCAAAACACGTATTTGCCATCCGAGTGATGTTGTTTAAGAAATGGGATGAGTATTTTCTGCAAACACTCTCTTTGGTACACCTCCTGGTTGATGGCCAAACCGCTTGGTTTGAACCACGGCTTCGAAATACCCTTATCGGATATTACGATATATAACATTAACTTCGATTCAAATTTGTGCTTGAACTTATACATTACTTTTGGAGGAGTAGTAGATTTGTCCTCCTCCTCCTCCGAAAGAGGAAAGTAGCTTTCGTCGTCCAGAACGAAAGATTTTCCGCCGTAATTCCAAGTCATCCAGCGGCATTGGGATTTCACGGTTTGAATCTACTCATCTGTGTACTCTGGGGATCTGGTTTTCTTTCTACACACTATTCCTTCTTTCTTTAGCGTCTTGCAGATGAGTGACTTCGAACAATGGAACTTTCGGGCTGCTTCCCGTTGACTTACCGAATCCTTGTTGTTGAACATGCTGCGCAGCGAGCGGAGCGTTTTCTCATTCATTATTTTCGCTGGACGGCCGCAACCTTTCTTCCGGGTTACTCTCATGCATGCCAGGATACGGTATACGGTGGATACCGGAACTTTTTCACGACAAAAATGGTCCACCGTGTATTTTTTTCCACGATCTTCGTTCGCTTGAAAGAATTGTACAACGCGCGCGCGCAGTTCTTCCTGTTTCGACGGCATGCTGAACACCACTGAACATGTTAGAGTGAAATAAGAGTGTATGAAAATTTTCTGGAGAGTGCAACGATTCATTCATCTAAAGTGACATTTCTATGCGGCCGTTTTTGTTCTGATGGAAAAGTATTGAAATCATTCTCATTTTTTAGTGGACACCCGTTACTTAGTCTTCAGCGCATTCACCTTCAATCCAACCTTTTCCGCTTCACGTTTCAGCTTGTTGTACTGATCAACTACCACCTGGAACGATCTGCTGACAATGTCCACGTCGTCAGCGAAGCCGATGAACTGGCCGGATTTATTGAAAATCGTTTCCCCCATGGTAAAGTCCGCACGTTTCATAACACCTTCTAGCGCAGTGTTGAACAGGAGTCAGGATAGACCTTCGCCTTGTCGAGGTCCTTTGCGTGTTTCAAAGTCGCACCCGATATCTTCACGTAACACTGTGTACCATCCACCGTAGCCTTGATTATTTTGGTCAGTTTCCCGGGAAGGTTCTCGTCCATAATTTTCCATAGCTCTCAAAAAAGTCGCCAATTTATCTGGGTTCATTTTTAAAGGTTTCGCTTCGATGCCATCCTTTACAGCTGCAATGTTATTCGTAAGCTGTTTAATAGTATCCTTAACTTCACTTATCATGGGAGTTTGCACGTCACCGTCGTCCATCATACCGATGAAGCCATTCCTCCTGCTGTCTAGGTATTCCGCCTCTGTGCCATTCAAGTGTTCATCGTAGTGCTGCTTTCATTTTTCAATCACCTCACGTTCATCCGTCGAGGTACCTCCATCTTTATTCCGACACATTTTGGCTCGCCACTAGAATCTTTATGATCGTGCTCGGGATACAATAGCATATCAACAAGTGCGAATCGCTCTCACCAAATTAGTTGTTTGGTCATAAAATACCGTTCTAAACCACCACCATCGGTGGCTACGTTGAAGATCAATTTGGTGCACACTTTGGAAAAGTGAAGTTTTAGTGAAACTCATCGAGAAAGTGGCAAATTAAACAGTGAAAGTGAAAGTGTAAATACAACGCGGAGCTATCTCAGCTCATGTATTTACTCACACACACGTCGTCGCGATATTGTGAATAGAACACTCTGCTCGATCGATAGGTTGTGTCAAAACGAAAACAATCGGTAGTGTTATCGCATCCAGTATATTTCCGAAAACTTGCGATCTAAACAGTGAGTTATAACTCCGGACTAATGTCCGGTAGCTCCTCTGGCCCCCCAAGGGGGTCAGCAGGACAACAGGTTAGAAGAAATAAACCTGATTGGATGCTTGGTCCAAATGATTTGGGCCAAGTACAGGTTTTAATTCTTCGCCGCAAAACGGAAAAAATGGAAAATAATAATCAAAGAAATCAGATTGACCCTCTGCCCGACTCGTTTATATTTGGAATCTCGATTGAGTCGGAAATTGGCAAAAAAGAAGCTAGAGCGCTGAACGCGTCCCGCGAAGGTCTTGGGTCTCGTTATCTCCTTCGTACCAGCTCTACTGACGTTATTGAGAAGCTTACCAAAATGATTGAACTGACAGACGGCACAAAAATTGAGATTGTACCACATCCGACGCTCAATACGGTACAAGGAATTGTGTACGATCCGGATTCCATAAATAAGGATGAAAAATCGATCCTTGAGTATTTGGATTCTCAAGGTGTACATACTGTGCGAAGGATCAAGAAACGAGTAAATGGCGTTCTGAAAAACACGCCTTTGCTTGTCCTGTCTTTCCATGGCACAATTCTCCCGGACTTCGTCTATTTTGGTGTATTGCGAATCCAAGTGCGTGTGTATTACCCTTCCCCGATGTTGTGTTTCAATTGTGGTTCTTATGGACACTCGTCAAAATTGTGTCAACAAACCGGTATCTGCCTACGATGTTCAACAACACATGACATACCTGAAGGAGAGCAATGCATCAATTCACCAAATTGTATCCACTGCAAAGCAGCCCACCAAGTCACGTCACGCGACTGCCCGAAGTTTAAAGAGGAAGAAAAAATTATCAAACTTAAAATCGATCACGGAATATCATTTGCCGAAGTAAGGCGCTTGTGTGCCGCAGAAACCAAAAAGCAGACCTTCACTGGAATTGTTCAACAGCAAATTCAACAAGAGTTGGCCGCTAGAGACCAAATAATAGCCACTTTGCAGAAACAAGTTGACACGTTGACTAGGGAAATTGTCGCTATGAAGAGCATGCTAGAAGCAAGCACACTACGTCAGTCATTAGCACCACGAGACCTACGATCATCAGCCTCTAATCAACAACCACTATCGCAAGTGGCCTCATTCGAACCGCTGCAAACCGAACGAATATCTCGAAAGGATCAACCTTTTATCTCTCCGCCAGGCAGCCGGCGAGAGAATCGCAAAAGCACCAAATCCAGACGCGGAGCAAAAGCGGAAAAAGGCACATGGAGATATCACCCACTGAAGCCACCAACAACCGGGGTAAACGGATTTCTGCGAAACACGGTCCAAACAATACACCCACGGACATCGAAATGATCAATGGACCAGAAACCTAATAAAAATATATTTACGACCTTTTATGATGAATACCCCGCTATGGACAAGGACACAAAAACGGAAAAACGAATTCTACCACACTGTAATAACGACGATGACACCAGCAATTATATGAACCAAAAACAACGGCTGAAAACAACAGCTGTTACCACACTACAATTTCCTTCGCTAACGTCTGATGAATACGACAGAAAGCATAAGCTCAACATCCAACCATCGACTAGCAGAACCCCCTGTTCTGTACATTTCGAATCGCCAAGTGCGAGGCCTACCACGTCGACCCTGACCAGAGATGTCCCGGAGCAATCCGAAGAGCCTCTGGCGGCTGTCGGCGTGGTTTGCCCACACTCCCGGGCAAGTATTTCTTCAAATTTTGTATCCAAAAAACAATCCAACGCCGTTTTTTCCCCACCAATCAAGGCTCCAATGCAACCTCCAACCCGAAAGAGAATTGCAGCGTATGGCCCTCCAGCATACTTCAACGAGAGAAAGAAAAGCGGGTAATAACCCTCCCTCATCCAATCCTGAAAGAGGATTCCCAGAGGGTATTGAAAGGGGCCAGACACGAACGCCTTGCAAGCCACTCATCCTCCCGGAATCCAGTCGAGACGGGTCCCATCCACAGAACAACTCGCCAGCTCAGCACCGTTTCACCAACCAACAGAGCAAGATTCCCAACACATTTCGATTCGCCAAGCGCGAGGCCTACCACGTCGACCCTGACCAGAGATGTCCCGGAGCAATCCGAAGAGCCTCTGGCGGCTGTCGGCGTGGTCTGCCCACCCCCCCGGGCAAGTATTTCTTTAAATTATGTATCCAAAAAACAGTCCAACGTCGTTTCTTTTCCCACCAACCCAGGCTTCAATGCAACCTCTAACCCGAAAGAGAATTGCAGTTTAACGCCCACCAATATAATTCGACGAAGGAAAGAAGAGCATGCAGTAAGTTTCCCCCTTACAATTCTGGAAGAGGATGCCCTTAGGGCATTGAACGGAGCCGTACACGAGCACCTTGCATTCCGTCCAATCTCCTGGAATCCAGTCGAGCCGGATCTCAACAAAGATACCACAACCCACCACAGCACATCAACATGCCCTGATTCGCCATCCACCTGGGATCCAGCAGAGTCGGAACCCACTCAGAACGATCACCGTCCGCGTTCATCGTCACAAACCTCAACTGATTCCGAATCCTTTATTACCGAAACGCACAAGATCGTTCCGTCATTTGCCATTCAATGGAACATATGCGGGCTTCGCTCTCACTTAAGTGAGCTACAGATTCTGACATCAAAATACCAACCTGTAATAGTATGCTTACAGGAAACAAATGCTGACTACCGCAGACTAGGGTCAAGTACTTTAGGAAGAGATTATCAACTCCTACTGAGTCAATGTTCTACACATGGAAGGCAAGGTACTGGAATGGCTATAAGAAATGGCACCCCTTTCCAGAGAATATCGTTTCAAACCAATATCCAAGCCGTCGCCGTTCAGCTGCATGCGCCAATAGCAATAACGGTTGTTTCGATATACCTCCCACCTTCTGAGAAAAACGCTGCCAAGCTGCTTGGAGAACTTTTGGAAGAGCGCCCAAAACCCCTTCTTGTTTTGGGCGACCTGAATGCCCATCACTCCGCATGGGGCAGCAGAAGTGCTCAGTCATCATCTGGAGCAAAAAGAGGGGTGAAGCCATTTTAGAGCTAGTGGTTCAACACGACATGGTAGTCTTGAACAATGGCTGTCACACGCGCATCGACCCTGCAACAGGAACCTCCCAGGCCCTAGATGTCTCTCTTTGCAGTACGTCACATGCAGCCAAATTTACCTGGAAAGCACTACTCAACTTTTCTGGTAGTGATCATCTACCCATCCTGATTGATACTCTCCATAATCAAAACAAACCGAAATGTCGGTCTAGATGGATCTTCGAAAAAGCTAATTGGCAACTCTACGAACACCTAACAAGCAGATCTTTACGCTCTAAGTCAATACTATCGGTAGAAGAATTCACGGACATGATCATAACTGCGGCTGAAGCAAGCATCCCCAAAACGTCAGGAAATATAGGACCTAAATCTGTTGTGTGGTGGAATCAGGAAGTAGAGGAAGCAATAAAGACCAGGCGAAAACGACTTCGAGCTCTCCGTCGCTTAAGAGACGATAACCAAGAAAAAATCTTTGTTCTAAAATTATTTCAAGAAGCTCGATCACACTGCCGAAAAACCATTCGTGACGCCAAACAGAACAGCTGGGATGCTTTTGTCGAAAGTATAAACCCAGATTCTCCAGCATCCCTAGTTTCGAATAACATCAACAGGCTTCAGGGAAAAAGACAACGCAATTCAATAACACTAAACCTCCCAACAGGGCACACCAACAATGGACAAGAAGTAGCAGATGCTCTTGCCGATGAGTACCAACATAAATCGTCTGACGCACACTATCCTGAAAAATTCTGGAAGAAACACAAAACTGATAAACGCACTAAGTCTGAAACACACCGTCCTAATTTACACAAACGATACAACGTGGATCTCACTATTGAAGAACTGATGTGGGCACTTGATCGGCGCGGGGATCATCTACGGGCGATGATAACGTGAGCTATCAACTGCTTCAACGATTACCTTTTTCCGGAAAAGTTGCACTCCTAGAGTTGTTTAACAGAATTTGGGACAGTGATTCCTTCCCAACGCAGTGGAAAATTGGTACCGTGATCCCAATTCCAAAACCCGATGCAGACCGCAGTAAGCCCGAAGGATACAGGCCGATAACACTATTGAGTTGCTTTGGAAAACTATTCGAAAGAATCATTAATCGGCGGCTTCTGACAGAGCTAGAGTCCACTGGTAAATTGGACTCACGACAACACGCTTTCCGTGCCGGTAAAGGTGTAGACTCTCACTTTGCCAAACTGGAATCTTTAATCAGCCTCCAAAAAGACGAACATGTTGAAATCATATCTCTTGACATTTCAAAAGCATATGATACAACATACAGACCTGAAATACTACGCACTTTGACAAATTGGCGGATATCAGGGAGAATGATGAACATCCTGTCTAGCTTTCTCTGCGATAGATTCTTTCAAGTAGCTGCCAATGGTTTCCTCTCAAGCCTGAGAAGAGCAGATAACGGAGTTCCTCAAGGTTCAACTCTATCTGTGACGTTGTTCCTGGTAGCTATGCAACCAATTCTCGACGCAATTCCAGCTGAAACTGAGATTCTACTATATGCAGATGATGTCATCCTTATAGTGAAGGGTAAAAACCATGTCGAGATACGCAAGAAGCTTAGAAAAGCGGTCTCAGCTGCCGTAAGGTGGACTTCTAGTGTAGGTTTCACTATTGCTCCAACGAAATCTAAGCTACTATATGCATGCCACTTAAAGCACCGTAAACGTGGTAGAGCTATCAAGATTGATAATATCCCAATCCCACAAACAAGATGCATAAAAATTCTCGGGGTTCTGCTGGACTCCAAGTTCACCTCTCTGAAACACCTTGAGTATGTTAAACAAAGCTGCCGCAAGCGAATGAACATTGATGATGATGATGATGAGATACTACCATCTATTGTAGCAAGGTAACTTTCCATAGCAGTGGAATAATCTGAAAAACGATTTGATCAGGATTCTACTGTTGTTTGTGATCTTCAAGCTCCTGTATGAAGGGCCAAAAACGTTTGGGCGGGCCCGTAAGCAGAGACACTTACGCGAAACCCGCGAATAAAGGGAAGAGAATCTCCTTCCAAAAGCAAGTTCACACATACAGCATTAGAGTCGAGCCCTCGATTGACAGAATAAACCCAATAGATGGGGTCGAAGAGCCCGCCCTCGTTCCACGAAATGTTAACAATAGGGAGGAGGCAGTCCCATGCTCCCTATCCAAATCGTTTCACTTGGGTGCCCTGATGGTCCCTCCCTTTTCCCGTTATATATTATGTCGATATGATGATATTCAGTATATTTTGTAATGGTGTAATGTTGATTGCTTACCTTGTGTTAGAAAATTTGTCTGAAAGTAAAATTGGTTAGGGTTTATACCGTTCTTTATTGCTCTATGTTGTCTCGATGTAACTGCATTTGAAGAGTTGACTTTAGGATGACGATATGATATTGCTCGTGTTCATAGAATAGGGAAGAGAATAGAAAGGAAAAGGGATTAGTGATTGGTAACACGCTATGCGCATGTGAGATTTTCATGGTGATATTCTCACAACGGCCGTTCAGAATGGTTCGACGGATACATATGAGAGATCATTCCCGTTGAGTTTTCGCTCGTTTACTCAATTCCATCATAATTGGTTATAGAATACAAGAAACGTTTTACAACGTGCTTCATTTGGGAATAACAGGGCAATGATCCTCCATCGCATCTTCAAGTGATCATTACAAGCTGTCCATTTGGTTCAGGCACTTTTGAACGTTGATGGGGCAGCCGATTCACACATGAAATCTGCCGCGACCGACTCGACAGAACGCGCCCATACCCCTTTCTGAACCGAAGGGCAGGGCTGCCGCAAGCGAATGAACATTCTACTTATACTCGGATATCGCCTTAAAAGAAGTAGCCGATCGAGTTTATTAAAAATAGGAATAGCCCTTATTATCTCCAAACTCTATTTCGGATTAGGACTCACAAGCATTAACTTCGATGCTATGCAACAAACTTTTGAGCCAATATACAATGACGTCGCTCGTCAGACATCTGGTGCCTTCCAAACCAGCCCAACTATTTCTATTATAGCTGAGGCCGGTTGGCTCCATTTTCGCCTAGCACTGGTTCAACGCTTAGGCATGTTAGCTGTCCGACTCATTGAGAAAAGCGAAGAAGCAAACGACTACCCTGTGGTTCATAGAGCAAAGAAACTTCTTCTGGAAACAACTGGATGGTCCTGTCCGAACGTAAGCAGAATTTTCAGATCGACTGATAAAGAATGGTACTCGCCAACACCAATAATAGATAACGACCTAAGGAGCAACATAAAAGCAGGAACGAACCAGAGCATCGTACTACCAAGATTTAAGGAACTTATAACCAGCCGATATCGTACGCACGAACAAATATACACAGACGGGTCAAAGGAAAACGACCGAATTGGCGCTGCAGTGGTCATGAATGACAGTAGCTACAGTTTTCGGTTACCGGATTATTGTAGCGTATTTTCCGCCGAAGCTTTTGCTATAATGATGGCCGTATCAAAACTGCACGGTCAAGACAAAGTCATTATAATGACCGACTCCGCCAGTTGTCTTGATGCTCTACGTGGAGGTCGGTCTAGGCACCCCTGGATACAAGCTATCGAAAAGAAAATAGAAGGACATAATGTAATATTCACCTGGATTCCCGGCCACTCTGGTATTGCCGGGAACGAGAAAGCTGATGAGCTAGCCAAACAAGGACGAAACCAACCGCTTCAGGATATCTCTATACCTGCTCAAGACGCTGTTCGAGCGATGAAAACAAGAATTTGGACAAAATGGGAATCAGAATGGCATCAGACCCGGTGCCACCTACGTTCAATAAAATCAACGCCTGAAAAACGCCCGGATCGGAAATGTCCCTCTGAACAACGTGTTTTAACCCGCATCAGAATAGGACATACGAGGCTCACCCACGCGCACCTCTTGAACCACAACGGTCCTCCTACATGCAACTTCTGTGGAGTGCAAATCACAGTGCAACACATACTGGTGGAATGCAGAGGATTCGAACAGAACAGGAAAACCTGTGGTATTAACGGAACACTGGCTGAAATTCTTGCACATAATTCTGAAAATGAAAAAGCAGTGATCAAATTTCTTAAAGAGTGTGGACTGTTTAACAAAATTTAACAAATAATGTCAATAAGTATTAAACTAATATAATAGAATAGTTTTGTAATAATTTCTATCAACTAGACACGAATGCCAGTAGTAAAGTGGTAAAGTGTCTATAATAAAGTATAATAATAATAATAATTTTGGCTCGCGGCACAAAGCCTTTACGGGATGCGTTGAGCTTCTTGTAAACTTTACGTGTATCTTGACAACGATACAGTGGTTGAGTGGTGCCTGCCTATTTTAGATTCAACGTCAGGAAGTGTCCCAAAATTATAAGCTGTATACTGATACTACAGACATTTTTAGCCCGGGTGTTGAGAGGTGATACCATTTCATAATGCCTAGATACTCACGTCCATTCCGAGGTCATTTTCACTTACACGGTTTTCAATAAGTTCGGATACTTTCAAAATTTGTTAAAAAAATGAAAACATGTTTTTTTATTTTTTGGATTTATGTTATTGAAAGCTATGTTTACAAGGAACGTTTACAACATTTCTCTTGGAATGACCCCCCCTTTGTACTCCTTAACGAGCTTCAAACGTTTCTCGAACGCGTCGCAGGCGGCACGCACGGACTGCATGGGCATTTCGTCCCAGATTTTGAGAATTACCGTCTTGAAATGATCCAAAGTGCTGACCTTGTATTCGTTCAGCTTCGCCATCATATAGGACCAAACAAAAAAGTCGAGAGGATTCAAGTCCGGGGAGCTGGGAGGCCACAAAGTTTTGTCCAGAAAGTCGGTTAAATTGTCCCGACACCAGGCTTGAACCACATTTGCCGTATGGGCTGGTGCACCGTCCTGCTGGAACACGTAGTGCTCATCGCCGTAGAGGCTTCGGAGACTGGGGGCAACAACCTTTTCCAAAACCTCAGTTTTGTAGTACGCCGCGTTGATTTTGACGTTTTTTCAATAAACACCAAGGGTAGCTTACCACGTTTGCATACTGCCCCCAAACCATCACCGACGCGGCACTTTGGAACCGAGGGATGTTTATATTGGATTCAGGAATGCTGTCCCTCGATGGCGCCCACACCCGGTCATTTTGCACATTGTGCGGCTGCTGCAGCACGAACAGTTTCTCGTCCGAAAAAACAAACTCCTGACCAGCGTGCCGAGAGAGGATCCTCTTAGCTCGATCCAACCGCTTTTTGCTGGTAGCCTCCGAAACGCCATGGACCTTACGTTTTTGTAAGGCCTGAAACCAAGGTCCTTGGTGAGTATGGTGTGAGCGGTTCCAATGGAAACGTTGAGATCTGCAGCCGTTTTCCGGATTGAGCGGTTCTTTTGCGCCGAATTCGCTCCCTCACGATCTTGATGACCCGTGGCGTCCTCGCTGAACGCGGCCGACCGGATCTCGCACGGTCATTGGTCGAGGACGTCTCCCGGTATCGCCTGATGGTCGTGTAGACAAAGTTCCGCTTGACCCCATGCGATTTCAGCAGCCGGAATATATCGCCGGGTCGCTCACCGTTCAAAAAACGCTTAATTACGAAGTCCCGATACTCTTTCATCGCGCGTAACAAACGAACAACAACTAACAGAATGTCAACACCGCGCACATTCGGTAGCGTATGAATGAAGCTAAAGCTGACACCAATACCAATGCAGAATATGTACATGGCGCATACCTACGCAATGATGAAAACTTGTATTCGAACTTATTGAACACCGTGTACAACAAGCATCGCATGAACACAGTAAAAACATCAAATGGATATTGGTATTGTATATACACTTCCATCATCAAAGCATATTATGTTTTGAAGATGGCACGTATTTAGCAGTATCGTTTAAGTTTCTGTTATAATCAAATAGATCTCACCGGAAATTGTTGCTGCTGTGCCGCCTTCATTTAGTATTGCAAGCCGTTCCGTGTGAGCTAAAAGATGCCTTTTTTCTCTTCATCTCGTCCTTTCCGAAACGAACAGTACAAATACAATTAATGCTTCGAACAATCGCACACAAACGCACTTCAATAAAGATCACAGGTAATTCTGGCAACTGTGCAAATTGCGTTTGGAACACTATGTTGAGAGCAAGTAATGAGCTAATTATGATTAGCATAATGCTACATAGTGCCAAGAATGACAAGAAAAAAAAATCGTTGAATGCTTATAGTAAAACGCGTACTGCTCATCTACGTTAAAATTCAAGTCTATAAAAAGTTCAAAGCAAAGCATTCTTATAGAAGAAGATGTGATGCAGAGTCTGCGGTGCACTTATTCCTTGGATCATATTCTAAACCGATTTAACGTAATAGCGTGATGAGGAGTTCAGTAAGATAGGCAAATTGCATTATCTCTATTTCCAAGTTACATTTTCATTACTGGCTTACCCTGAACGAACAGCCTAGATCTACTGGTCAGTTTCAACACTTTCCGTTTATTTTGCATACAAAAGCCTGCTAATCTCCTTTCCATGCGATCGATTTTTTCTATCCTCTGTGCTTACTGTGGTCTTGGTTTCGTTGGACGGTCTTTCTGCTTGCCTCATTTTCGCCCTCTAGTTCAACAGCAGCTTTCATTCTGCCATCCTTCCATTTAACGCCATGCAACGAAACACAGTTTAACCTCATTGTTTAAATATTTTCTAACCAATTTTTCATTCTCTCTCATTTTTGTTTTTTTGCAACATCTGCAGCGACACGGAACGATTGGACGATGAAGTGGTGGAAATTTTCAAACAATGGAAATCATGCAGCACAGTCCCAGCAAGCGGTGGCGTGCTTCCATCCCAGACGCCACCAGCCTCCAGCAGCAGTTTTGGTTTTGGCAGTACCAACCATCCCTACAGCACTCACAACGCTACCTTCAACAATAGCGACAGCAAAGGTAAGTTTCGTGATACCCATACGTTACATCAAGAGTGGGTACACAGAAAAAAATAATTAATTTTTACAAGCGCGTAAAATTTCACCTCGTGTAATTCCAAGCCAAAGGAGCGTAAACAACGATATTGTTTGCAATCTTTCATACAACAGGCTAGTTTTACATGAAATATCCTATTATGTTCTGCCAAATCTAGCATTCCCTTTATGTGCATTAGATATCGCAGAAATTTCAGTGTTTCTTTTTATCTGTGTAGTTATTCCGGTTGTGTTTTTGGTACGGTTGGGCGGATCAGAGGTACTTCTGATTGATGGTTGTACTTATCTTTGATCTTTATATAGCCTTGATTACCTGTAATTAATTATGAGGGTTTCCAAATTGGTTTGAACCTAAGCATGTTTTCATCTGACTATTGCATTCAAAAGTCGCGAAAATAAGTAAATGTTTTTGAATTGGCAATGCTCTTCTCATCAGGCGAGGGAATTGCAGGGATGATAACGAGTGCTTTTTAGTGATTCGGTTCGTATTTTTAAGTCAGTGACTTTAAAGTTTATTTTTTCAATGTAAAGTAACTGAAGTAACTTCGGTAAATTACCTAAAATTAGTTAAATAACTATTACAGTTCGATAAAAGGTTTTATAATGAGAATCGATTGATTGAAATCGTTTTCGTTTATGCTTGTTCCAAAACTAGAGCCCCCATAAGAGTTGTCATAGCGTTGATTTCAATAGCTTGAATCCTAAACCGCCCTGAATCTCACTCGACGAGTTCGGTTTGCTAATATTTGAAGGCCTGGTGAGCCCAGGTTGGTCACCAATAAAGGCAAGCGGCAGCAGTTAAAACCAAAATGCATTAGGTCCTAAGTAACATTGAGAGATTCTCTTCGTCGACTTTCTCTTTCGTTAATAGTTTGTCTATTAAACGATTTGCTGATGTTTTTGACGTATTGGATCGTTAATTACACTTTATATTACCGTAATGTGTGTTGACAATACTTGAATATGTTTTTACATACACAGTTAATAAAATTTTGTAATTTTCAATTGATTTCCATGCACATAATTGGAGCATAGAAAAAGATTGAAAATTATAGTCAAAAAAAAAACTTACACGAAGTGAAAATTACATAACACTTTATTTTTACTCGAATTGAAAACATCTCATGTAATTTTCAACTCAAGTGAATTAATCCATTATTGGTTTGAAAAAAAAAAAAATTTCAATTATATATTTGCTCATACTGTATACTGTTATTCGAGATCAAATTAGGGTACCAAGTCCAATTGGTCAAAAACCCGCATACAAACCACCAATTAGTAATTGAATTTGGTCTCGCAACTTTCATTTTCTTAGCGGCATAACCTCATTCGTGCTGATCTCCCTTTTGGTTATCAAAATAAAATTTCAATTCTTGTGGCAGCAGCAGTTTCACAATAATATTATATTTCTATTATCATACTGATATATGAAGCGGATTTACTGTTTATTTGAGACAAATTATAATGTGCAAGTAGCATCTACGCTAAAATTTCTGCTCACTCTGTTTGGTGTTGTTGATCGAATGACAGCTAAGAGGATGATGTAACAAAAGAAGCGGGTGCCATGGTGTATCGGTTTAAGTGAACAAACATTTGAATTAACACGTTCATGTAAACTTCAATTTTTAGAGCTCAGAGAGCTTTAATTAATTTTTTTATCGCGACTGAAACTTACTTTGCTGTGCATATTTTTTTGATAATACATGTGTTTTTAAATCATTTCCAATGCTCAGTTCATGTGCATGAATTTCAATTGAAAGTTCAACCACTTTAAGGGAGTACATTGACGCATTTTTCAAACTGCTTCAGTTTACATCAAGTGTAACTTTCGTTATTTTTTTCTGTGTAGCCTTAGAAACACAAAGAGAAAGTCGACAAAGAGAGGCTCCCAATGTTACTTAGGACCTAATGCATTGCTCCGCTTGAAATATCCTACAACAACTCCATGGCTAAAGGAAAACAAATATTAAATTGACCCTATAGAGGCGTTGATTAAGTTATGGTTGCAATGTATTAGTCTGACGTAAATTTCAATAAACAAACACTCATAAATCTTCTTTAATCTCTAAACAACAATGTAGAAGAACTATGAAAAGAGTGGAAGTTTAAAAAACTTTCAGATATTGCAATTACTTTTTCATAATACATTAGGTAAAACATATGTCAAGGTTGGTAAACACAAAAAGAAAAAAAATGATGTAAGTGGATATAAAATATGAAATATTAAATATTTTTTAAGAACGGCTACGCATGGAGAGCGAATCATTCACATTTAGCGTTCGGTGAAAGGTTAACAACGGTTTACCATAAATAAGTTATTTGAAATTGATCAAACTGCTTGGCCTTAATCAACTAATCATGTGCATGTTTACTTTGATGATATAGATAATCGGGAAAACAGAACAATTAATATTTTTCAAGAGCAAAGGCCCAGATGTTCTGGAATATTTAAATGAAATATTCGGAACTTACCTAGTAGGTTGGAGATGTTTGATATTTTTCTTTTATACTGGTAAAGTTCTTACATTTAAAACCTGTTTAAGAAACATACAGGAAGTAGAGATATCTTTTGAGAATATTAGGAATCATTTTTTGAGTTTGGAAATTCTTGATGAAAACTGTCCCACAATATAGGTATTTAATTTTCCTCAATATGTTAACGCTCTTAATATAATCCATCACAACCAGAAGCTTAGAACCATTTTTAGCAAAAAAAAAAAACATGGAAAAAAAACATCTAAAAAAAACATGGAAGAATCTGGGCAAACAAGTTCGAATGAATCAAACGTAGAAGAAAAGGAAGAAATAGAGGCGATTTATGGCAAACTTTGCAGCTTCTGAGGGAACTTGTGCAACTTATTGGACAATTGCAGTGAAATAAGATAAAACACTAGGATTTTTAGTGCAATTCTAAGGGATAGCAACATCCAAGAGAGCTTTGAGCAAGATCCCAAAAGACAAAGAGCAAGTTTGTAGATGACAAGTTTAGAGAAAGCGTTTTATTTAGCCTAATGCATTAAAAAAAGATAAAAAAGGTACAGTTTCCGCTCAAATGCCCATGAACTTTTTCAAATTTTTGATACGTCGCACTACTTCGTTCTGTAGAAACCATAATTTGGCCGCTTTTATGATACATCCTAAACGTTTTACGGATTAACCAAATGGTATCTGATTCTCTTGAAACTGTATATATGAATTTTGATGAATTGTCTATGAAATTCTAGAAATTTTAATATCTGTTTCACTTTTTAAAAACACTTTTAAAAAATTATTTAAAAAATATTAAATTATTTTCGATCAATAATTCAATGTAAGTTCAAGTAGACTTTTCTGTATGGCAAAAAACAGTAATTGAACAAATTCTCAAAAATTTTGTACTCATCTAACCCATATATTTAGAGGTAGGTCGCCTTCTACTTGACAGGTTCCGGTAGAATCGAGTGCCATCGGTTGATAAAAACTTACTTGATATATCAGCTTTCTTACAGCAGTTGCTTAGAGCGCCGCTAGTATAAAACGTCAATTTATCTAAGACTAGGCAAATTTAAGATGAAGCTGGAATTTTTAACTCTAAGCTTTCCAACAGGTTGAAGCCCGAAATAATGGGAGATTTTCATTGCCACATAGAATTTTTAATGACACAAACCTATGATTTCACATGCAAAATCATGTGTATGCTACAGTGCAGAAAGAATCCTGCTAACCTTCTTTATGTGTCGGGGTCAATATGACCCGAACTGGATTTTAAGAATACTATAACTTTCTAAAATAAGCATCAGGAAGTTTGAATTTCCTGCGTGGACAATCATTCATATAAGTTTTCAATAGAATGTATGGATCATAGACACTTACCGACCCTCTTCCCTCTCCTAAACTGTCCACGTGGCATATGGATGGCCCCTAAGGTGTTTCGGGTCATATTGGACCGGATTTCAAATTTAGATTGCGGAAGGTTTAGATGACCAAATTTTAAAAGACTTTGCAGTCAAAATGCTTGCCGGAGTCCTTATTTTCAGTTTCCGTTGCCCTTTTTGACCCGTATGGCCGCAAGAAATCGAGCATGTTTTGTGACGATCCGTAAGGCGGCGTGAGATTTTCATGAGTAGTATACTTTTAGCCTTGAAATGGACAAAACATGTGGCAAAACGTGCCCATTTCCGGCAATCGGGTCAACTAAATAACGCAGAAGACAAAAACTGACTAAGGCGAACAAAGTGATAGGTGAATTAAACTTAGCAAGACGAGCTATGCATCGATGACTTTCAGAGCACATGAGAATTAGACATCTATTAACTAAATTATAAAAGCAGAAGTTACGAAATGCCCTCTTGATGTTATAAGCTTTACATTGATTGACTAATTAAATAACATTAAGAGACACAACGACCTCCCACTTTTTTTTTAAAGGAAACGTTTTTCTCATGAGTAAACCATAAAAATTATACTGTTGTAACTATTAAGACTTGTAACATCATACATTACTAAAACTGGTACAATTCAAATATCTCGACGACATAATGCCAACTTATTTCTGATTCAAGAAAACTGCTCAAAAAGAATTTCACATCACATAAGTAACGAACTTGACTGGAAAAGACTTAAGAAAACACACTGACAAACTAAATAACAAAATACGAAATGATACTATACAAAACAGTGTACATGAACATGACTGAGAGAAAGGGAAGGAAACTTGAAAATGTAACACCTTTTGAGGTAGTGTCAACAGCGTCTCTTTGGACGACATGATCTTCAAAATGAGTTAAGTTATATCATTCTAAAGCACAAGGAACAATAAAATAGCTTCTTATTTTTGGTTTGAGAAAACTACTTCGGAAGACTCTCATAACACATAATTGACCCACTTCACAGATTAAACTACAAAAAACTGAAGAAATTACGAAACGCGCCGTGTAAAACTTGCAAAGCAACACCCAATAAAAAAATAACAATAAGACAATTGAAAAAAAAAACAGGCGAAAGGACTCAAAATTCTCAAACGTGGTACCTTGCGAGTCATTTGCAACAGCGTCTTCTTAGACGACTTGTTCCGAGTACGGCTGGCAAAATGATTCGAAAGGATTAACGCTACGGTTTCTTTAAAGGCCTGGCGTAGAGGTTTCTAAAGGGTGTCCCGCTCAAAATTTGGTTATACAGTAATGTGTGTGAGTCGATCAAAGTTTTTATTAATAAGTCAAATTCTTTTTCAAGCTCAGTTAATACAGAATACAGGAGAAATATTCAGCTAAGCTTCCTTTTCACTGAATGCGAATTGCCGGGTCTTTCGTTTAACACCTACCATAAGATTGTGTACAATCTCCTTGTCCACTTTATTCGCCGCAGAACGCCAGCTTGTCTTGAACTGTTTCTCGATCACAACAGCTTTTTGAGTTTTCTTAAGGTTCCGCTTGACGATGGTCCAATATTGTTTGATTGGGCGGAGCTCTGGTGTGTTGGGAGGGTTCTTGACCTTGGGCACTACTTGAACGTTGTTGGCAGCATACCACTTCATGGCCTATTTTCCGTAATGGCAAGATGCCAAATCCGGCTAAAAAAGCTTCTTTGTGGCATCTCGGACGGAGAGGTTGGGGTTCCGCCCGAAACAGCGGGCACCTCTTTTTGTCGTCACTGTGGCCTTTCGATTTCCCCCCGATTCAGCTTTCCTGGCTGTCGACAAACGTTCACCGAACACTTTTAATACGTTGGTAACAGTTGATTTAGCCACATTTCACAATTTCGCCAAGTTGGCGTGAGAGTAGTTTGGATTTTCGTTATACACGTGGAAAATTTTGATGCGTTGCTTCTTTTCCTTGGACGACATTTTGATAACTGAGGTGATGAACTTAAAATGATGCCTCCCGCACACATATTCAAAATGAGGGGTGTGCGATGAAAGGAAATGCGTCAAGTTTAAGTCGACCAAATTTTGATCGAAACACACTTTACTCTATTCAGAGTCCCGCCAGTAAACCTTCCGAATAAAAAAAAAAAGATTTTCATTGTAGTTTCTTGAATTTTCGCGTTCTAAATTTCGAATTCGATTCTTACGACCTTCACCATAAGTGTGAACGATTACAATGCTTTTGTGCAAACGTGATTTATATATGCAACTTTTCATATACAGATGTTACCGTCGTTAACAGTACTACTATCTCTGTGTGTCCAGTTTGCATTATATTATTCAATAAACAAACTTCAACAATTTCTGCAATGGTAGGGCTGGGAACGGCTTAAGCACCCCAAGACCCTATTCCAAGCACGGGGTAAACGTGAATCTACAACGCTCATTTTTTGCAGTATCGTGCTCCATGTAGTGAAGTACCATACTGCAAAAAATGAGCGTTGTAGATTAACGTTTACCCCGTGCATGGAATAGGGTCTTGGGGTGCTTAAGCCGTTCCCTACCCTATATCCGGCACCGAATAAACTGAATATCTAGTAGAATAAGAATGAGACCGAAAAGTTCGGTTTTTTAATAATAAAGATTGGACTCAGAAAAAATGCGACACTTTTTTTTGGGTGTAACTATCGCGTGGGTAAAAATTAATGAAATTATAGGTACTACTAGTTTAAGTGCTATGTTTATATGTGCAAAATTTTATCGCGATCTGTCAAGTAGTTTTCAAGATGTATTCGAAACAAGAAGAGCTACGCCAGCAAATCTTCGGCATGGTGATCGATAATTCTGGTCAGTCGCACAGATGGATTCCACCGCACACCATTCCACCGTGTCCCGCGTTGTGAAGATGTTCCAGGAGACGAAGACAATCGAGCGGTGCGCTGGAAGCCGCCTAAAACCGAAAACGGAATACCCAGAGAAGGCGCGGAAGATAAGGCAGTACTTAAAGAATAATCTGAACCTTTCCACCCGAGACGTGGCCAAAAAGGTCAATTCGTCGAAGTGGTTCGTCCAGCAGACCATGAAGCAGGCTGGGCTACGTGTTTTTAAGGTCAGGAAGGTGCCAAACCGAACTGACAAGTAAAACACGGTGGCCAAATTGAAGCTGTACCGTGAGTGGCTGGTCAAGCCAGGCTATCTCGTCATGAACGACGAGACATATATCAAGGCGGACACCAAACAAATCCCCAGCCTCGAGTTTTTTGTCGGTATGGCCCGCATGGAGGTTCCAGAAAAGTTCCGCAAGAGAAAGATGGACAAATTCGCGAAGAAGTACCTGTTGTGGCAGGCGATCTGCGAGTGTGGACGGTACAGCAAGCCTTTCGTTACAACCGGCACCATAAACGGGCAGATTTATCGAGAGGAATGCTTGCAGAAGCGCTTGCTGCCCTTCCTCCGCTCTCATCGTGGTCCCACGCTGTTCTGGCCGGATCTCGCTTCGTGCCATTACGCCAAGCCTGAAATGGATCGGTACGAAGCGAAGGGCTTTAATGTGGTCCCAGAGGAAGTGAACCCGCCAAATACACCAGAACTTCGTCCGATCGAAAAGTTTTGGGCGATAATGAAGAAGAAGTTGAAGAAAAGCGGAAAAACATTCAAAACCGACGAAGCTTTGAAGAAAGACTGGCAAAAATTGTGTAAGGAGGATGGACAAAGCGTCGCTCAAGATCTCATGATCAGTGTTAAGAGAAATGTACGAGCATTCAGCTTAGGGGAGAAAATTCAATAAATAAATTATGCCAAAACATAGATTTATATATAGTTATTTAATCCCTGAATATTTGAGAAGCATCCGATTTCAAATAATTTTTTGGTGATCATTTTTGTGTGACTCATTTTTTTCCAGTCCAGTCCAGTCTAAAGCTTGCTTCAGATAGAATTGGAACAAAATCAATTGCATGTATTTCAGTTATTTATTATTGAATTCAAGATCTTTTTTTATACAAATGTAGCGTTTTCTTCATACTTTTAAGAAAAAATACGGATAAAATTATTCGTCACGGTTTCGAAGGAATTCTCGAATTTTTCCTGTAACACGGCTCATTAGGCGGCGCACACCATCTTCGTCCATCGTTTTAGCTATCTTATTCCACCAGGTCTTCATCTGATTGATGTCTTTGACAACCTTTCCCTTTGCCTTGAGTCTCCTCTTCATGATTGCCCAGTATTTCACAATAGGGCGGAACTGGGGGCAGTTGGGTGGGTTAAGGTTTTTCGGAACCTGGACCCCTTTCTCTGCATACCATTCTTGAACGACTTTGCTGTAATGACAGCTTGCCAAATCTGGCCAAAACATTACGGGATGGTCGTGGGATCGAATGAACGGCAAAATTCGTTTTTGGAGACACTCTTTTTGGTATAGTTCCGACGTCATTGATTCCTTCCCGGAGTCGAGTTCTCCTCACGGTACTATGGGCAGCACCGAATTTTCTGGCCGAATCACGGTCCGACAGATTGGGATTCCTCTTAATCGTCTTCAAAATCTTACCACGCAGTTTCCGGTCGACAGTTCCACTCCGACGATTGGCTTGAGGCTTCCGAATCGTCGTCAATGTTTCCTTATACCGTTTGATAACGCGCCATACGGTATTTCTGGGCAATTTAAGCTGTTTAGCTAGCCTAGATGCAGACCACAATGGATTTTCCAAATAATTGTTCACAATTTTTTCCATTCTTTCAGCTTCCATGTTGCTTGTTTACAAAGTACAGTCGATTTGCGGAATGTCAAAAATACATACGTGAAGCTGACAACGTGGGCGCCAAGAACTTACAAATCCGTCCACCAGGAGTGCCACAATATGAGCAAAAGTTTGTTCCAATTCTAAATGAAGCAAGCCTTAATTGCCACAGACATTCCTGGAAACCAATGCAGTCCGAATTAGCTTAATTTTTTGACAGATGAGTCAAGACCTGTTTTGGAATCGATTGAGTCTGGAGGAGCTAAATCGATATCTTGAGTCCAGTTTAACATATTGTTATATACATATTTAGAAAAAGAACGAACAGCTGTTCATTGGATTTATCAAATTCAAGGGCAAATTTTGAACACACTCAGTAAACTGGTATGTAAATTAAATCTGAATCACACTTTGAATTACACATCTTAGGTCATTAAATGATTTACTTCATAATTTTCTTGATGGGAATGTTTAATTAAAATCCTACGATGGGACGTTATTGAGGAGTACCTTGATAATTGCTTTCTCGACAGCGAAAAGCATTTTTTTCAATTTTCGCACTACCGCATTACTGTTAGAGCAATGTCGCTTCATGTGGCGTCTACTTCTTCTACTACTTCTCAATCGTTTTGGAAAGAGGAAGGACAACAACTTTCAATGAATGTCGTTTTGCCAGTTGCTGCTTTTTGCCAATAAAATGATTACGGCGGTTGCGTAGATGTGATGCCTACTCAAGCGCGCCGTCGTCGTCGTCGTCGTCAGCTATGTCACTACTTACAATCCACCCACTTACAGTTATTGTACTCCTTGGAGGCTGTATGTTTTGAATGTTCTTTTTTTTGTAGTTGCGCTGCGATCTACAGCTTCGGCTGTAGGTAGGTATAATTCTACAACACAAGGCGTTCGAAGCCGAGAGAGCTCAGTCATGCGTTTGACTGAACTCGTCGTTACAAATATGGTAAAGACAATTTATTGTAGGCACACACACGCTGTTTGTTAATTAAGTGCTTAGAGCAAATCGAATGTTTGTCCCGAGACAAGGAAATTTGTTATTGAAAAACATACAAACGCATTTCCGTAGTCATTACTGATAAGTTGTAATTTTTTTTATATTAGAATCAGTGCTGCCGAATATCAATCATTAAAAGTAGCGGTTTTAGGGGTAAAAGTAATGTATCGAAAATAAGCTATCCACGTACATTTACGTTGTACGCGTGTACATGTAATGATTTTAATGTGTTTATCATAGCATGCTGTGCGTTTGACTGACATATTTTGTTTGTTTACTTATTTACACGGTTCAAATTATTCGTTTTCAAAATGTCGCGCATTCAAAAAGACGTGAAAATTAAGGTTTTGGACATATGGCTACGTGAAAAGGGTGTAACTATGCGACAATTGGCGGAGTGCTTTGACATTCATCACGGGTGTGTAAAATCCATCATATCCACGTTCGGGGAACAATGGTCTTTGGATGAACTCTAATTCGGAAGAACAAATCAATGTCGATATTGGTGTGATGGTATTGGTGCAATCGTGTAACATTTTTATCATTAAGCACTTTGACACTTCATGTTTGTGTCCATTAGTTAATCCTGGTTGGACTTCGAAGGGAATTGGGACCAGGCCTCAGCGATGTTGGGTCGGATCCGCAGCGGATCCGCAGCCAACGCGATTGAATAGAAGAACGTTTTGACAGCTGTTAGGGTGGACCTGGGACGAGCCCAGTTCCACACTGGCAGTAACCAGAAATGACATTAGTTAGTTACTAGGGCCGATGCCAAATTCATCATCCCATCCCGAATAATAAAGTATTATAGATATACAATAAAATGTATTGTAACCATACAATAGAATCAATACTATGTACAATTGATGGTATTGTTCGCGACGATAAGAGAAAATTAGGACTTACTGTTTCTACAATAGAATCTATTGTTATTTGAGATATCAACAATCGAATAAGGGGGATGTTATGTATCTTAACATTAAAAAATATCAAATTTGAGTTAGTTACTATTAATTGTATTGTTTCAAAATTGTTGAAAATTCTAGCATATGGGATGTATAGTAGATCTATTCTTATTACAATGTGCATTTTTGATTTGTCTGATACATGAACAGTAATATTAATGGTCGGCAATAGATTTCGTTGTTGCTGTATATTATTAAATTGTAATTGAATTTAATTTTTATCCGGGATATCATGTAGCTTAGTGTACATGTACGAAAATCAGTTTGAGTATAATAAACTCTGTGGGTGTTAGTGTAAGAACGAGAGTTAATGTGAAACTCAGCGTAAATCGCGATGCCGGAAACGGCAATGTTGTGGTTGTTGAGACGTCATTTAAATTTTGGTTTAAATCGATGCTACAACGTATGTTTGTATTCCATTGAAATAAACCATCCACATTTGTAAGTGGCCCCAGCGACATTCTTACTATTGGTTTAAATTGGTTCCCAAACTCGATGTTTTAACGTATTTTTGTATCCTGCTGGAGTAAAACACACACACTTGTGAGTGACCCCAACACCATCACTATGGTTGGTTTAAATCGGTTCTCCGACTCGTTCTGTTAAAGTATTTTTCTTAACCCTTCTGAAATAAACCACCCACACTTGTGAGTGACCTCAAATACATTCTTGCTGTTGGTTTTAGTCAGTTTACAGACTCGATGTCTTAACGTTTTTTTTTTTAAACATTGAAGTCAACCACCCACATATGTGAGTAACCCCAGCGGCATTATTGCTGTTTGTTGAATCGGTGAATCGGTTCTCAAACTCGATGTTTTGATATTTTTGTATCCTACTTAAATGAACCACCCACACAGTGAAGGCAACGAACTAGTAAGGAACGCGTCTCACTTTGTATAAGATAGCTTATACTCGAACTTGGTGCTGTAAATCGGACTCCGTGTAATTTTCAATTCGTAATGTAGATTATTTGAGAAATACTGAAATATTAAATATTACCATTGATAATGCAAAGTGTAAAATTTGAACAAAACTATTCGCAAAAATTATGTGATGATTCGGATGGTTCACTACAATAAGTATACGAAGTTTGAAGAAGTAAACGTTAAACAAAAAATCCAAAAACTTGAGGGTGGTAAGTGCTCTCAATGACGTGTAGCAAGACAGATAATTGTTATCCATTGTATCTATATTAATAAACTTTATTTTCAATAGGTTTGCGTCGACCATCGGTTGATTCGGTTGCATCGGTTGTGTCGATACTTTGTTCCGCAATATTTTGTTATAGGGCGTAGTGTTTTGTTTATTGTTTCGGTTGTCCATTGTTCGTTGCGCGAGTGGTCGAGTTAGTATAAGAACTCGTGGTTCGCCGGGTAAGATGGGTCGGTGAGGTACATATTTAATCGTGATCCAAATTATTCGTTTGCCATGCCGTCGGGCCACCCTATCTTGGAATAAATAAACCGCTGTCCTATTTTGTAAGTGACTCCAGCGGCATCCGTACTGTTGGAGTAGATCGGTCAAAGTTGGCTGAGAGATGAATAAGCTTTTTTTCCTTATAAAAACCACTATCACACTCTGTGAGTGGCCCCAATAGCATCCTTACTGTTGGTTTAAACCGGTCAAAATCGGCTATTCAGCATTATTAAAAATCACTTTGTATTCCAAATGAAAAAAACACAATCACACTTTGTGAGTGCCCCCAACATCCTAACTGTTGGTTTAAACCGGTCAAAATCGGCTATTCAGGATTATTAAAATCACTTTGTTTTCCCAAGGAAAAACCAGGATCACACTTTGTGAGTGGCCCCAGTAGCATCCTGTTGGTTTAAATCGGTCCAAATCAGATATCGGTACTAATGTTTAAATATTCACTAGACAGTTTATCGTGAACCAAAACGAACCCTGCTGCCACCCAATCCAGTGACTTCTCGTGGAAGTGCAGTGGACTCCGCGGCTTCCAATAAAGCGAGTATCACGTCAACATATTCCTACCCTTTCCTTACTTGACCTGCATTCGGGCGGGGCCGGCGCCGGTATTGCCTTAGTCTGGGATCACCAGTTTCTACACATTGAAGATGCATGTTAGTCCCAAGCATCATCTGTTGGTTCTCTGTGTAATAACAGCTGATCTGGCAACAACGGAGTAGCAACCTCGGGCGGTCAATCATGCTCATGCTCATGCTTATGCAGAACAAATCAATGTCGATATTGGATTTGACCATAACACGGGACTTATCGTCGGAGTGATTCAACGTATCAAGAAACGGAATAACCTGAAGACTTTCAAGAAGCAGAAAATCGGCAAACTAAGTACAGAACAGAAGCAACGCGCTGTAAGAAGGGCTCGGAAATTGTATTCGCGAGTTTTGCAGCGACTGGATGCATGTATTTTGATGGACGACGAGACCTATGTCAAAGAGGACTCAAAAACCCTGACAGGTCAACAATATTACACTGCCTTGTAGGGGGAATGAAAGCGATTCATACAGGTCAATTCAAGTGGATCAGTTTGGTCGAAAAGTGCTGGTATTGCAAGCAATATGTTCCTGCGTTATGAAGTCTACTATTTTTAACACAACCAGAACAATCAATGCGGAAATATATCGATCTGAGTGTCTGCAGAAGAGGTTGCTGCCTTTACACCAGAATCATAGTATCCCTCCACACTGTTTTGACCAGATTCAGCGTCGGCGCATTACGCAAAGAAAAAAAAACTCAATTGGCTCACGGAAAGGGGTATAGATTTCGTTGAGGAAGACATCAATCCGTCAAATTGTCCTCAGCTTCGGCCCATCGAACGCTATTGGGCGATTGTAAAGAGGGTCTTCAAAAAGACTGATAAAGCAGCTGAGAATATGCAGGAATTCAAAAAAATTTGGGCTAAGGCATAAAATTTCGCAAATCGTGAAAGAATAATATTAATTTCATCTGGTATTTCATTTGTTTGAATGAAACATCATGTTTTTATTTCGGAAATTTCATGTCTCCCCCCTTGGGTCATGGGTCAAAAAAGTCAAAATTTGACCGCTTTGGGGGTCAACTTAATGAAGTCAGATTCAGCTAAAATTTAGCATGGGGACTTTTTTTTCGAGGATACAAAAACTTTGAGCACTATCCTTTTTGGAAATCCGAAAAGTCGATTTTCATTGGAACTCTTATATACAACAACACGACGAGAATGGCGACAGTAAAGTAAGTTACTACTGGTTTAGTAAAGAGACAGTTCGAGGCGTGGCTCACGGTCGGTTTTGGGGGCAGGCTGGCAAATCTTTTTTCTAATGAAAAAATCTCCTACGATGTTTAACAAACTACTTCTGAAAATCTATCAATGATGATAGAAATTTTCTTTAAAATGTCAACGATGTTTTCAACATGATAGCAAGTGATTTTGTGGTTTTTAAAAATATTTTATCCTCTCAACTGTTTGTTTTACTAAATAACTTTAATATTCTATCCCATAGGCTCAAAATACATCGACACTCGAACATTCACGAGACCAAAGAAAAGACTGGACTCCACATTCAATGCCTCCCATTTATCTACGGAGCTGCCGCCCTCGTTACAAGAAGTAAGTTAGCCTCTTCAAAAATCCTAGCCAACATTGATCGATTATTTTTCTTGGTTCGTTTTCAGACCCCCGTGAAAGTGTCCTCGCCATTGTTTAATCTGCAAATAGGAGGTGCGGTAACTCTGACTCCCGGTAGTGCGGTAAACACCAGTCAAATAATGCAAAGAAGCTGGCTGAACGATGTGTCCCCGCCAGGCTCCATCATGTCTTCGATGGAATTTTCGATCAACGACAAGATGGGCAGCAGTCTTATTACCAGCGGAGACTTCACAAATATCAGCTACCTGTTAAATTCGAATGGAGGAGACGATACTCATCTCAATTCGCACAGTAATTACGATGGCTACAAGTTGGCCGATGTGATAAAAGATCGCAAGTTTTTGGAGAATTTATCGTGTTTCGATGATAATTCAGCTAAAGACTTGACGATATCAAAGACGGACTTGAATGGAATCGAGGAGAATCTGTCCGGTTTAAGCACTATGCAGAATTCTATAGAGAGCGTTACAAAAAGTGCGGAAGGTCGATTATCAGATGTAACGATGGTTCTTGGAAATGAAAAAGCGGATGCTACGTTTGAATTGGTTGCTACAGAAACTGCCCCAGTGGGTGTTCCCAAATTGAATAGTACTTTCGAGAGGAGGCGAAACTTTGATACCTATAGGAAGCCCAAATCTAGTCTGAATAGTACATTTGATACACTACCAAAGGTTGATGGCGAAGAACCAATGCTTGCTAATCGAACATTTGATGCTGGTATCAATGATAAAACAATAGATGGTATTATCGGTGTTTCGGAAAACTGTAACGGGACGTTTTCAGTCAATCGAACGGCCAAAGTGAACGGAGTGCAGAAGCAACTTAATCAAACGTATGAATACTGTGAAAAAGGCTCTCCTGCTGTTGCTGAGGTGAATCAAACATTTGAAAGTCCTAGTAATGGAACCTACACTGAAAATATGAATAGCCCAGATCCAATTCATAGTGCAAGCTGCATTACTCCGAACGGGACATTCGAGGTACCAGTGAAGGAAACGGGAGGCAGGGATTCGATTGGTGTCGCTCAGTCGACTCCATTTGTGCAAGTGCCTAAATTGAAGCGTATTAGTGATATAAGTCAGTATGAGGTAAATGTTTCACCTATCGCTGCCAATTCAGGCAGGCGATTTGAGGGCCCAAGACTTAGTAGAAATCTTGAAAATGAAATCGCCATGGAAAACGATGACTTCGATGTTGAGTTCCGCAGGCTTCCGGGTACTCCAAGTTCTAAGACTGAAAATGATTCCCACTTTTTGGATAATGAGAAGCGAATATCACTGCAGCAGTTCGAAGATTTTGAAAAGTCTTTCATGGAAAGTGAACAAAATGGCGTAGACTTCGATGAAATGTTGAACTCGCTTACTGATGTAAAAAGATCGATGGATAGTGTAAAGTTGCGCCAATCGTTGGATAATATCAAGAAGCGCCATTCGCGGATTAATTCTGAGAAACAACAAGATGAACTAAAGAAGCGAGGAGAAATTAATGACTCCACGTCTTCTCCGATGGACAATAAGCTGGCGGACTCGATGATTAAAAGTATGTCGTCGTCCGGTGGCAGTGAACGACTGTTGAATCGCAGGAGTAGATACAACGATGATGTTCACCTCACATTATCACCTCAGCAGCCAAATTCGCAGGCCATTAGAAATACAGAATCGTCATTACATGAACCGGAGCTGCAAACGAACGAAACGAATGCGATGGAGAGCGTGGATCCACTTCCTACTGTGACCGAGGTAGGAAGTAGCGATAGGAAAAACCGTGATCGATTCAAAACGATTCGTATCAACAAAAGACGTGAAGAAGGAATGGTTATTGTACCGGGTCCCGAAGAAGTTGAGGACAGCCTGCCCGAATCGGCTTCTCTTCTCATGGAAGAAGAGCTGCCCGGTTCACCGGTAGTGGCCACCAGTGCCTTTAGTCGTGTGGATTACAATTCACCTAAAGAAACTCGTTATTCTTCCGCCAGTAACTATGAACAGCATAAGACTGAAGAGGCGGTCTTCAAACAACCGCAAGGTATCCCAAAGCCTGAAAGCAAAGTGCGATCATTATCAAAGCCACGATATTACGGTGCCCCTGGAAGCACCACCGGTTTGGCCAGAAAAGAATTATCACTTCCGTTGTCGGCAAAATCAAGTTCTACTGATAATTTGGAAAATGATCGACCGAGTTACCAGCAGTCTCCCTACCAACAAAGGTTATCGTTGGGTGGCAACAGATTGGGCGGTGGTGATAATGGTAAAAAGATCGGCACAACAAGTGTGGTACAATCGAACCTTAAATCACCGATGGGAACCAAGTCAAAATCATACCACAATCTGTACTTCAACCAAAGCAATAACGGAGGATCGAATAGTAATCTAAACAGGATTCCTAATACGCTAGGGTTGTCCGCACAGAAACTTTCTCACAATAATAGCAATACTGAGGTAAGTCGATTAGGTAGTTCATTGAACATTGGAAAATTGATTGACGTTTGAGTTGAACATTAGAAAAATGTCATTCGCATTCGTATGAATTAATTGCATTCGCATGTTATTTAGTTTGTTTATTCATTTAGCAGACATTAAGTTAATGTACAGTTCGTTGCATCTGTGACTTGAACTAGTATAAATCATTCCTAAACTGTTTGTGAATAACTGATGCAACGCATTTGGTGAATTCAAAATCTAAATTTTTCACTCCCATCCTACCGCCCGAATACTTTTTATTTGTTGCATTTATTTCCGTTGACTAACCTAACATGTGTTGATATTATTTTTATAGCTGAAAAATAACACTTCCAAGTTGCAGCTGAATTTGCTGCGAACTCCCCGTGCCAGTTCACTGGTGCGGCCCGGTACAACAACAGCAGCGTCGTTGAAAAATTCTGCACCCGAAATCAATACCCGGAGCAGAGAACTGAACCTATGCAGTATTACCACCACAAATTCTAATGTACGTTTCGCCTCGTTTCCGTATTAACTTTCATTTGTTAACTTTCGTGTTATCATTTTTTCTAAATTGTTTGGGTGTAGTGTATTTCATTTGGCTACTTTTGCTTGAATTTTAATTTCTAAATTGACCTTTTCTTTTTTACTAAAATGAAAACTTATTAACTAGAGTTAATAATATTGAACATGTTGTGTTCTTGTAGCTATCCGGAGTACAGATGCGGGCACCAAAAGCGGCTTCTCGACTAGGACTGGTGCGGCCCTCATCCGGTTACTTTAGCTATAGCTCTCACAAAAAACTCGTGGATTCAGACACCGAATCAATAAACGTAAGTATAATTTTGAGTGGCACTTATTTGAGAGGTTTTGTTTATTATGATTTCGTCCCTTCTTAGATTTTAATTTGTAGAGATTGTAGACAAAAGATACAGCCCAGATGTCTATACTATAGTAAAATCCAACGCTCATTTTCTATTCCCATATTCGATTTATGATTGATTTTGTTTAGTCGTTGAAAAAAGAATTCTTCATCATCCCATTACGAAATAAATTCAAACGTTTTCTAAGAATGAACCTACTCTTGGGTTTATGAGACTGTAATGATTTTATATTTTATTTCAGATGATAAGATGCTTAATTTGAATGTTGATCCTAGTTTCACACATGTTTCGTACTCTTATTTTTCTGTTTTCCCCTATCCAGAGTTTATCATCGTCATCAGCTAGCTCTAGAGGAAGCTTGTGCCGTGTAGATAGTCAAAATATAGCTAATAATGTACAAAATTCCGCGACCCATAGTATTGAAGACATTAGCGGCAGTGGAAGTATAAACAATGGTCATACCCTAGGATTGAAGTCCAATGCAATGGAACCAAATAGAACGGCAGTGAATCCGATCAAAATGGCAGTAGCGGCGTGTGGCAATGGTACGAAACCCTCTGGCTTGAGGCCCCCATCGAACCTGCGTCCACCGACAGTTCGTAGCGGACTTCCACGACCGACCAGTTACGTGAGGAGATAGATTGTCCGCGTTTCGTTAGTGCTTAGACTTTTGTATAGATTTTTGTTGCTCAGTTCAATGCAAGATTTTGTTTTGAAGAAATTGTATGTTTCTTAAAACAACAAATGATTTCCATCGAGAGGAGGTTTACTAAAGTGTTTATTGCCTTACTAGCAAATCGTGTTTTTGTTTCAATTGTCGCAACATACACTCCGCATCAAGTTCATGCCTTCATATCTACTATCGAATTGAGCTTGTTAATGCGATTCTTGTGCTAACAAAATGTGAATTAAACAGTTTTCCTTTTATTATGCGCATTCGAAATACAAGCACCGAATCAAATCTGTAGCTTCTGCAGTTGCAATGTCGAGTATTGTGCATTTGCTATTGTTACATGTTCAGTCCAGTTTATTTTATTATAAGTTCTGTATTTCAGATACACTTAACAGGTCACTAGATATTATGTTGTATCAAAATCTTATCTTTCAATTATTATCGAACAAGATCCTATCAAATCGAATTTTAGTTCGTTTTATGCTTTGTTTATAATTGTATGTAAGTTATTTATCCGCACCTTGATAGGTATTTGTCAGTGTTCTAATAAATGTTCTATTTTAAAACAAGCCCACTATTAAAGAATCATAAAATGTTTCGCTAGTTGCCATCTGTGTAATTTTGAATTGAACGTCTATTCGTTGACAATGTTGCAGGTTAGTTGATAATTCCTGTGATTGCATTTTTGTCCATCATTTGTCGTCGAATTATTTTTAACTGTTATGGATCGATTCGTCTATGTCCTTGTCATCAACAAGCAAGCTCTCCTTTTTTACACATAACCTGTTGATGCTATTTTTAGCTATTAATGTAGAATAAGCCGACCCGAATCAAATCTATATTAATTAAAATGACGTTACTCCTCAACGCGCAAATCGACCCGAAACTATTCCCATATTCGATCACTAGGATAAGAGAGTCCTCGATTAGTTCTATGCTTTACAAGGCAGTAATCGAGTAGGAATTGGTGAACTGAAAAGACTAAAATACAAGCAAAATAAGAGATTGTGAAAAAAATGAAGCAAAAATTGACATTACAACCTTACTATAGTGAAATAAATTTTGCTGACTGGAAAGGAATCGAATGCAGTGGTTCCTTTATATATATAGTGCTGAAGATTGACGCAAGCGGCCAGGTATGTTAATCACAAATACATACCTAAACAAATCAGTGAACCTATCGTATATGTACCAGCTATCCGTTGGATCATTATACTCTGTGTATAAATATATATCTTAACAAAGAAATAAATATATATTTATAGATTAGGTATCAGTAGCAAAAATGATGTTTTCTGAATTGTTAATGTCACATCCCTGTGAAATAAGCTATAATACCTTTTGTTTATATTGTCTTACTTTTCGAAAACCTGCTCTTATTCTTCTCAGTTGCTATAATTTAATGAGCATATTAAAATTTGAGTTTTCCACACTGTTCATCTAAAAAGAGGCTAATCGTAATCAGGCTGAATTCGTTTTTTTTTAATAGTAACTCTTTTGTGACGTTTAGTGAAATTCAAACTAAGAACTCTTTCAGCATAAATGTTTCATTGTTTGACCAAATCAGATGACGATTCCACAGCAAAAGCATTGGTGGTCAAAACGAGTGAATTACGTTCGCTTCGTGGTCAATTGGAGGGTGGCGTCACCCGTCGTTCGGACGACTATCATGATGAGAGAGTACGATTCCGTTGCATACATCGGGGACGTGTTAAATCTGTTTTCAAGCTTATTTTTCAAACGAGCAATCAAATCCTTTCCTGTCGTCGTTTTTGGACTGATACCAGTGATGGTTTTCATCAAACAGTTGATAATGGGAAAGAACTGAGATTTCGGTCATCTCGTTAGGGGCTTACGCTGAAGTGCTCTCGACGGCACCCATTACATCAAAATTTAGAATTTATATAACTAAGAATCTGTACTAACGTCTGCATTAAAAAAATGGGCAAAAATCTCCGTTTTTTCATGGGTATACCTTCAGGACATACACGATGGAATCCCTTTATGGCAGGAGCGATGGCTTCCTCATCCACACATACATACTTTGGGTTTGCTCAACAAAATATGCCAAATTAATCCACTTACCTGCAGTGAATCATTGCCATACTGCTAATAGAACAGCAGAAGACAATGTTTAATCAGTTCACACTGTTTATTTCACTGAAAACACTCTGAATTGACCAAGTAGTGGTCATTTCCACAGAGCAGGTAATTTTTGTCGTCTTTGTTTACCTTTTAAAAGCCAGGATCTGCCTAGTATTTTCTCACAAAAAACTGTATTTCCACTTTCCGTAGCCACCTGAACACTATTTACTTTCACTGAAAGGTTAATTATCATCGTGCTCTTGAAAACAGTGGACGAAAAATTTGTTTAATTAGTGAGATTGGTGCAAAAATTCAGCAGCCGGTCTCAAAACTGCGCGTTTTGCTTTTTTTCTAATTTACACTCAGCTGTGCGTAGCGTAACAGAGCGAAGTATTGTCAGCAACTGTTTGCGCGAGTGTGCTGGACTGATAAAAGTTTTGATTAACGAAGTAAAAATATTGTAACTCTGGCAATTATTGACCGATTTCAATTTTTTAAGCACTGTTGGATGCAGAATCTCATTCACTTTATGAAAATTATATGCAAAAACCAATTGAGTGCATCTGGTTTCCGGGAATCCGGGTTAGCGCAGCTGTGGTTCTGTAAGGAGACACTATTTGGGAATATCAATTGAATTTCTTGGAACGGATGTCACAATCCTTCGAATAACGCCATTAAATGGTTTCAGTTGACTCTAAATATTCACAGTCTTCAGCAGTGAAATTTTGGCGCAATTTTGGTCATATGTTTAAAAAGTTATTGGGAATCTTAAAAATATTTAAAAAATGTCCAAGGTTCTCAAACTAAACATATTGTTCTTATATTTTTTTTATCTCGCTTCGCAATCTGAAGCAAATTTCACCATAATAATACTCTGTATAAAGACGAATCGTTATGGGTAATCGAAAATACATTATCTGTTCTAGATTAAAAAAAAAAACGCGGGAAAAAAAGTCTCGACAGGACCCAGTTTCCCAGTTAAATAATTGTAGGTATTTACTATAAATTCACAACGATTTTTTTTTTGAGTTTATTTTTTCTAAGAGCAAGGAGTTACAGAAGAGGTCTAATTTGAATGCCAAAAAATGAGTGGCGAGAAAATTGAAATTCAACTAGCATTTATCAACGCATTCAAGGCAAAATTTGATAAATACTCCATAAATTATTTTCCTCGAATCAAATTCTATGGAAGTAAGCTGTAAAATTTTGAAAAAATATGAGGTAGTCTAGGGTGAGCTTACACGATTTTTTTAAAAGTTTAACCTTATGAATTTCCAGAAATATCAATGCTCAATATATTTAAGATAATTTACTTAAACAATTTTAATATATATTTGCTTCTTACATAACCTTTCATGAACTATACAAATTTCCGATGAGTAAAAAAATCTTTTGAAGTGCAGTTTCAATATCTTGTCAGCTTAATTTCTTTAAATTTTGTAACAAGTTGATATCTAAATTTTTAAACAACATGTTTGTTCATTTAAATCCTAAAAATATATGAATCCTCAAATATAAATTTAGTTCCAATTATTATAGTGCCGATATCTTCGATTGATGTGTTTCTTTTAGATAAATTTCGGGAAAATACAGTAACCAACCGAGCTACTGACACTGTCATGGGGGTTGATGATCAGTTAAATTCATCATTTTCTACACGTATTGATTCATTCGAAATGACTGCACCGAATCCATATTGTGACATTTTGAAAAACTGGCAAAATAGCTGGATATTGATAGCAGGAATCAACATCACACCCTGTGTTCTCAAAGTTCTGGCAACCAGTGCAATAATAACCAGTGCTATGCATGAAGTTATTTTTTAATAAATCGTACTTTAAAACCAAAATTGAAAAAAAAGTACAATTATTTTTTGAAACATACGTGCTGAAAAAGTAAAACATGATGAAATTTCTATTAAAACATAGAGTAAACACATACATTAACTTACCAAAGCTCCACATTGAAATAAAGTTAAGTAAACCAAATCTATTCATTTTTATTAACATCACAAAATAACATAATATTTCTTTGTGTTTGTGGTACGTACCCAAGTAACTTCAAAGTGTTTCAAAATAAGTGATCATTATTACGAGTACACAACATTCAACTAGATTCGTGTGAAAAACTTAATAACAATGTGGCAATCGAATTATGTTGTATAACATGAGCTGTCGTTGGTTGTCAGAGTTCAGTATGACGTAAAAAGGTCTCTGGAATCGGTTTTCAAACTGCCAAAATCCCATTTATTATCTGAGATGCATAATTTCAAGTGTATTTAATACATTTTATGTTTCTACTCAAACACTCATTCGATAGTTTATGATTGAAATAAGAACTGACGTTTAAAATTCACCAATATTTGTATTGGATGGCTTAATATTTAGCTTGCTAATTATGCCCCAGACTCCCTTAACCTTTAAAAAGGATTCTTATTTTGAGGCTCTGTGCTTTTTTTAAGATGTGAATATTGTAGGGAATAATTGAATGGATGTACTGTAATCCACAAAGAAAAATTAAAATTACTGGCAACCATGACCGTTTTCTTCATGATGCACCAATACTATCATATGAGAGCAACAAAGTGTTTGCACTACTACATGCATGTTGAATACTAAGGATTCAACCTTCACACGCACTGACGAAACTACCCATGCAGCATCAATCATAGTAACCAATGAGTCAGCAGACAAAATTTGACAGCTCTATCAGTCGAACTCTAGCCGTGATGGCAAAAACAGAGAAGCAACTCCGTTCAGAAGTGTGCGCGTTCAACGAACAGGCATCCCTCCGCGTCGAAAACGGATACGCCCGTTCCGGCATCTACAGCACCTTGGCACTATTATACCACAATCAGAGCATCGAAAGAAAGCCCGGTTCCGGACGGCCGACGACCCTGAGCGACAAGAAGCTCCAAAGGTAGGAATGGGCATTTGAAAAATGAAAATCGAAGCAGCCACATCGATTTTTTTTAAATTAACAAAAATCGATCCACGATAACATCGGATGTAAATAATCGATTCGGAAAAAATCGATTTTAAAAAATAATATTTGGATTCTAGAAACAAGTGGTGGATGATGGAATATTCCTTGTTCCTTTTTTATTTATTACTAGCAGACCACGGTGCGAGCGTTGCTACACATCTTGTAGTAAAAACTCATTTCACCCGACTATGCCTATCTTTAAAACTACCATGAAATTTCAGTCAAATTTACTATGTTTATGGTAAAATCTTCAACGTTTGTAGTAGATTTGACAGACCTCATATTGATATCAACCGCAACATGGTTGATCTAATCGCAGGCATGGTAAAATCAAACGCATTTATAGTCAGGTAAAAATTGTTGGTGTTTGCGCTTAATTTAACCCTCGAAATGGTAGTTTCTACTGCGTTTTTTTTTTTGCGTGTACGCCTGCAACTAAATGAATGAACAATGGTTGTTTTTTGGAAAGAGGTTTTTTTTTACTAAGAAGTGGTTCAAGCTTCTATCAAAACATTCTTCTCACCAGAGAAATACACAGTTTGTGTTTTAGTTATCTGGATAATTCTAATGTTTGGTTGAAATTTGTGTTTCGAATCTCCATAGAAACATTTCTTGCATTCAAAAAACCCCGCACACAAAGTTTTGATTCTCAAACGTTGCGAATAAAAAAAAAAACCCAAAAAAGGGAGAGAGTTCCTCTCCCATGTGCGCATCAAAACAGAGTGCGTACAATATATCGCTAGAATAACTATCACAAAGCCATCAGTGATACATGAGCGCTTTCCAAAAGTTATCTTTTGCCTGTTGAGGTGGTGGATTTGTCCGTGCCTCAACTTACTCCGCAGTGTGATGTTAGGCAAAGGGTAACGTCCTTGGTTCGAGTAGTACTGTACCCATGCTCTTCGCTCAATTTTCAAAACATCTGTTCTCCGGCCCCAAAAATCTCTGCATACCAAATTTCACGCCGATCGGTTCAGTAGTTTTCGAGTCTATTAGGCTTAGACAGACAGACAGAAACCCATGTTTAGATATATACACATCCGTAGCAAAAAAAAAGCCGAGCAAAATTTTGCTTCCAAAATATGCCATGTTCAACCTACTGTAACATTGTCAATTATCAATATTTTTAGCTGAAACTTTCACTTCACTATAAACAATGTATAGACCGTATGTGATCGAAATTTTATGTTGATCAGGCTAATAAATTTGAAGTTTCCATTACATATGTGAAAAAAGTCATTTTTGGACATACCAATTTCAAAAATCCGTATTTCTGTGAAAAATTTAGATAACATATTTTAAATTTCACAATAGCCTAAAAATACATAGGAAATAATGTGGACGAAATTTGAACTGTTTCCATCAAGTGGTTTGGACTACAGCTGGCGTCAAAGTTGACGCACCAACATGAGTATTTCCCTTTTTCACCTGATATTGACCGTGCTGAAATATCGGTGCAAAAAAAAGCCTTCACACCTCGTTTCAGCTATTTTCAGTTTCAGCTAAAAATATTGATAATTGACAATGTTACAGTAGGTTGAACATGGCATATTTTGGAAGCAAAATTTTGCTCGGCTTTTTTTTGCTACTGAGTGTAGAGACATAAAAGGCCTATCGTTAAACAAATGGTAATAATCTATGTCAAGGAATTATTCAAGAGCAAGTTTACCAGGTCATCTCAAAAGCCAAAGCTTATGAACCTTTTCTATAAGAATCATTGTATCAAGCAATCGATAGGAAAATTAAAACCCGTTATAATCGAGCAAAACTAATTTCCAGAACACAGCCACCATTTTTTTAATTATCCAACGGACTTATTGAATGGCCTGTTAACGTATGAACCTACACTGAGAGCAATCCCGGAGTTAAAAATACTACATTGAAGGATTGTTTCAAATATGGAACACAAATAAATTTGTGCAGACTACATCTGGTATTCATTTCTAAAGAAAAAGTTGTGTTTTATACCATGCCAACCATGCCAATCCGTTCGAGTATAAACTACTATGCTTCATAGTGCTCTTGACAATAATTCCAAGTTAATACTTCAACCATGTGTTGTGTTCAAGCCGCGCACGTTTTATAGTAAATTAAACTGTGTAATATAGTATTTTTAAAAGCACTTTTGGTTTACAGGATAAGCGCGTTTGTAGTAAAATGAAAGGTTTTTGGTATTAAATTTTAGATAAAGTATACACGACTTTAATTTTTTGTTTACTATATTTAATATTAAATCATACAACTATATACATAAAAACTTTGTAATTATATAAAATATTTCTTAAGCCTAATGAAAAAAAATCCTTCTACGGTATACACATGAATTGGAGGTCCATCCAATTGGTCTATATCAAGTATGTGAAATTTTGGCTGCCCAACATTTACTTTAAAAGAAGCAAAATGATTAGAATATTCTTCTATTTGCCATTGTTGACAAGCGATATATGAAATATTATTTGATATTAACAAATCTTTGATTAGATATAGTTCTATACTTTTCATGTCTATCGTTGACTTTGTTAAAAAATGAAGCTACTAACTTCAAATTTCAATGCTGCATGTAGTGTTACCTACAGAGGCCTGGAATATAAAAGGCCTCTGTAGGTAACACTACATGCAGCATTGAAATTTGAAGTTAGTAGCTTACATGTTAAGTTTAACGATGAGAAATATGGCAAATCTATAAGCTTCAAACTAATCACATTCGAGTAAATAAAGGGGTCCTTGAAATGATTCAAATTTCGTATGTTATTAATAAAAATTAAATTGGCTTTTGTACAGAGGGTAAAGCATGTGTTAATAGACGTAATAGTCCTGCAATATCTTTTAAAAATTTGATGGAATGCTTCAAAACGGAAGCCCCATGTGTATCGCGGAGGGCCTATTTTCTTAATTGTCTGAGCATAGTGAAGCAAAATATGATACTTGGGTTTAAGATGTTCATCAAATAGTTCTTTGTACAGTGTGTGATGATAAATTATTTGTTCTTCTAAAGTACAGAGTAGTTCGTCATTAAACCTGGGAAGCAATATAATGCCCACTAACTCAACTAACGACAAAACAAAATTCCATACTTTGTCATTTTCTGGTATTAATTCCCCAAAAATTAAAGGAAAGTAATGTACAAAGAACATCATTTCCCTTGCAGTCATCTTAAAATTAGTTGATTTAATTTGCTCTTTGGTAATTATTTTAAAAGTGTTCCGTTTTTCTGTATATTTGCAATCAAACATTTGTATTCGGTAGTTAATGGTTTTCAGTGAAATATGTAAATTACAGATAATACAAGTGACATGTCGTAGCTACAAATTCCATGAGAATAAAAATCGTGCATTAGATCAACACAGGTAAATTCTGCAACATGATAATACTTTAATGTATTGAAAGCAGACTCTTTTTTTATACCTGATTCTTTAAATGGCCTTTGCACATCAACAGCATAATTGCTTTTGTTACGGTTGCAATTTTCGTCAATCCTTACATTCGTTTGCGACTCATATTTGTTGGTAGTGCAAAATCTACAATACAGTAATGAGCTGAAGGACGTAGCATATCCCATCAACGTATTTATTCCCAAATTATCTCCCAAGATCCCCATTAGAACAAAATGCACACGCATATTCTTTCCTTTTATTTCCAATTCAATGCCGTTGTGCTCTATGTCAATGAACACGTCAATTAAATCTTTTAAAGCCTTAGATGGCCCTAGTTTTGCTAAGTCAGAAGCTTTTATGAAACCAGCAACGAACAAGTTTTCCAATCGAGAGAGAAAATGTGGTGGAATTGTAGGAAAATTATAGTATAACCCTGTCACTTTGTGAGTGCCTGAGTGGGCGCCAATAGCATCGTTCATTTCGACTTCGTCGGAGTACAAAAAGTAGGGAATTCAGACGAATTCACGAATTCAGACGCAAAATTTTGTTTTTACATTTTTCCACAACGTACCATTGACTACGTTTGTTATAAAATTAGTTTTCTCTAAAGAACTCATATGCTTCACTGTTTCATTAAACACGTCTTCGCTTTCAAAGAATATTTTGAATTGATGCTTGATTGGCATAAGACAACCTTTAGACACTGTATTCCCGCCCTTCTCGTCATAGCTGATCATTTGCAATGAATCATTTAAATTTATGCTGCGCAGTGCCGAACTAAACTTTTGTTCAGTGCCTATGAATAGAAATGGCCGATAGATATCTTTGATCAACTCTTTGATATTTTCATCAGTTTCGACAATAGGTGCTACCAGAGCTTAAAAATATCATATTCAATTCTCAAATTGCACCCTGACTGAGTCAAAATATTAGTCATCACGCACTGTTCCTAGCGTACATGAAGTAAACACAAATTTGCCTTCATGAATCTCTTGTGCAAGATGAGTCAACTTGTTTTGTTTTGCTTTACTTTGATCATTCATTCGTTCCAGAAAGCAGTGAATGTACGTAAGTGAAAAAAACTCATTCAATTTCAACGTTCTACCGTGAAGACGAAAGAACAGTCATTCATTTGGAGAATCAATGAAGTGGAAAAAACCAAAACTTCTCGAATCGATCCTACAAATGCCTTTTCTCGAACAAATGCCCCACAAACTCTGTAGCGATTTCGGCCATTTGGCTTTTTGGCTTCCTTTGCCTTCAGCCATGTTCGGGAATACTTGAAATCCTGTGGCAAAAAAAAAATCACTCACGAACGCGAAAATGAATGACTGGTTACAAGAACATTCAGTCAAGCAACCAAAATCTCGTGAGGCTTGAATAGCCGTGTCCTTTGCTGTGGTGTGAATGAGTTGTGTGGAACACGAGGACAACGGAATGACTGAGCATAGCAAAATAGTAAACACGAATGTATTGCGTGACTGATAGAACGAAATGAAGAGAAAGAAAATTGTACCTACTGAATTTTTTTTTTACTCATCGTTCACGACGGGTGTCAATTTTTTCAAGCTCTGGGTGCTACTCTAATGTATCGCAGATTGGTTATTTGACAATTTGATCGGTAATACACTGCTGTAAGTCAATAACATCTTTCCGGGTATAGTTTGATTTACTATGCAAATTTAATGTAAAGTTTAAAATACCCTCAAATTATTTCTTATATCTAGAATATCACTTTCGCTTAAAGTACTGGGGGGGGGGGGGAGGGGTAGGTAGCTCATCAAATCTTCCGGTCCGCCTCTAAGCATCTTGATGTGAGGTACCAGGTGGGTCTCCACCGATTGCCTGTCGATCTGCCAATTTTGAAAGACGTCTGTATTGATTTATCTCAAATTATAATAATCCGTCCACTATATCACAAAATATTGCGATTGGTTGAGCGGATTGGAGATAATGAAATCATTGGGTATAGGACCAAGTCTCCCCCGGGTGGTGCGAAAATGACGAGCTTAGTAATAGAAGCGTAAAGTTGCCAGAAGGCACGAGATGCTTCTAGGGATGCTAAATCCACAAAATTCTTCAATCTTAATTTACGGTTTAGATTGCTCTTTGGGACGCTCAACATGCTTGTTGCAGATGTGAGTTCCAGTAGTAGGGTTGTTTGTAAAATGTGCACACTCGGATTTTTTTGCAGAGGTCTGTGGATGTTTTGCCGGGTTCTCGTCAGCTGAGCTTTCGGTAGTCCGGTTAGGTGGATTTCGGTGGGATTTGACCGAAAACCGGTAAATTTTTACAGATAACTGTAAAGTTTCGCCGGGGTCCTTAAGGTGGGGATGGCTGTTGAGAGTTCGGTGGAGTTTCGCAGGTTTCTGTGGGAAAGTCTGGGTGTATAGTTGTACATATTCAAAGTTTACGGAAGAAGAGTGCTTCGAGCATCTAATGTGAACAGTTGCGTTGATTTTCTCTTATTTACAATTTTCTTATAGAGTTTGGCGCGTTATCTATAGTTTTCGGTGTTTTGTTTTTTTTTTCGGCGCCGCGAGTGATCGAGTCAGTACAGAAAAAGATCAAGAACCGGTGCTAGGGGAGATATGACGGTAAATAATTAAAACATCCATACTATTAGTTAACCATATTTGCCGTATCATTATGGTGTCGATGCCTTGTTGCCAACTGCTTTGATATCGGTTATAGGGCATTATTTTTATTTAGGTTATCTGTTGTTCGGCGGGGCGAGTGATCATGTGAGCACGGAAAAAAACAATAAAACTGAATCCTTGAAAGTGTGAGCATTGTGGATTACCTGTTTCGTCTGCAGTATGCGGACTTCTTCAGTGTCGTGTACTAATAGCTCGACCAGTCGAGTTGTTGGTGCACGGTGCTGGGGAGGTCTGCGCATTGTGGACGGGATACGCGTGTCTGTCGGGATGGGCGGTGGGGTTGGTTGGATTTTGGATAGAGAATACTAGTTGCTTCTCGGTGAGATCTGGTGCTTCGCCGGGTG
The DNA here is from genome assembly GCA_034211315.2 of Aedes japonicus. Taxonomy (NCBI): domain Eukaryota; kingdom Metazoa; phylum Arthropoda; class Insecta; order Diptera; family Culicidae; genus Aedes; species Aedes japonicus. Next base: position 15,140 of record JASCZW010006823.1, on the reverse strand, counting down.
TGGTGGGCCGGTGGTGGGTATTATGGTTGGTTGTGATCTATAGTATTCCTTTGCGGGTGAACCAATGTCCCATTGTGTGATTGGCTGCAATATCTTCCTTGCTGTTGATATAGATCGATCCATGTTGGCTATCAGGCGTTGATATGGATTTCCTTGTTTTCCTAGTGAGGAACCACCAACACACTTTGTTAGTGGTTTATATTTAACTAGACAGGTAAGATAATAACTCTTAGTATCTTTTCAGATAAATGGCTGAGCTCAAGAAACATCCGGGGGACTACAAGGATTTCGCTTGTATCTTTGTTCTTAGTTCTGTTTCTTTTCAGGCATCAAATAGTTTATTTCTACCAGGTTTTGAAGACAATATCCAGTGTCCTGATTTTGTTTTGTTTTGTTTTTCGTTATGCTTGTCTCTTTTTAGTAACAACTCCTTCTCTCTAAATTCTCCCTATAAATCTCCTCCTATCCCTAACCAATGCACGGAAGCTAATGGGACAACGGGGCCTGTTAGTGAACGTGGCGGCATGCTATACGGATTAGTATGCACAAACGCTTAGGCTAAGTAGGTCCTCACTCAGCTTAAGTGCAGATCGGCGGGTAGTTGCCTGCCAGGGTGGGGATTGATCAATAACAATAACAATAACAATATCACTTTCGCTTAAAGTACTTTTCTCTTTTTCTTCATTCACACTTTCGGAAGTATCCATGTTGTCCATAGAGGCCTGGAAATCCAGTTTAGCAAACTCTTCTTCGTCCTTATCGTTTTCTAAGTTGGCTGACATTCCGATGTTGGCGGAAGTTATTTCAACAGCGCTAGCATCTTTCGATATAAACAATCCGGAATGATCCGTAGTAATGTGCCGTTTGAATCGATGTAAGTTTTGATACGATTTGGAAGGTACACAAGCTGTACATGTGTATTTGAAGATGGTAGGTGTGCCATGATAAATTAATAAATGATCGATGAAAGCTGTTACCGTACCGAATGATACTTTACACAAAAAACAGTTCATTCTGTTGCACGGTTCTCCAAATAAGCGAAAAGTTGTAGAAGCTGGCTGTTCTTTACCTTCCGCGTATAGTTGACCTGGTAACAATGTTTGGAAACGAAGCACCAAAACAACGCACAGCTTTCAGGGAAGCTATAATTCAAAGCGAACTTTAGCTTCACTACCAGATCCACACAGCGCAAGAATGACGGTAACTTGAATTGTAGCTTAGACGTTACTACATAGAACCCTATCAGCTGCTCGACCTTGCCAACCACAAAGATGCACGGGGAGAATTGAATATCACTCGATTTAAGTTCTTCTCGCAATTCGTTTACTGCTTCCAGAAATTCTTCTTCAGTCTTGCATGCGTAACATATTTCCGTTTGAGCTTGAAGAATTGATGGCAGTTTCCACGATGAGGTACGAACGGGCTTAACAATTCCATGGGAAATTGTACAGCAAATGAAATCTCGGGTATCTGAAATGTAAAAATGATTGTGAGAAGATATTGCAAATTGTGCACCAAATTCGCACAAACGCACAAACAAATGTGCACATTTGTTAACAGTTTAATAAACTTGCACAAAATTGAATAAAATTGTGAAAGTCATTCAAACTTTTTAAAAATAGGCACGTTTGGCTTTGCGTCGGATTTGGTGCAAAATTGGTTATACGTTTCAAAAATAAGTTTGTTGCTTTTTTGCTTTACCTTGAGCAACCGATGTTTCTTCAAGATGATTCAGCAATTGTCGAGAATAATCGTCCTTCAATCCGTTTAGATTTATGTACGCTAGAAACAGCCGAATAAATTCTTCCCAAGCATCGAAAATATCGGTACGATCGTTCACTTTTCCGTAGATGTCATCAAAGTCTGCGTCGATCTGAAAATGGGGGAAGGCATAATTTTCGGGTTAAAATTGCTTTTAATAAATTTAAAATATATTACCAACAGATATCCATTTCCATCCATCAATCTTGGCCATTCTGTTAAAACGTTCGTCTTGTCTATATCTGTGTCTTGCTCAATAGTCCGTATGCGTAGCAAGAAAGATTCTTTCCACAGTCTAGAGACTTTCTCTGCCGGTTGTACATTATTTCGGAGCCAATTTTTGTTTTTTCGATGTCTGTGGGATAGAGTATTTAAGTACTGAATCAGTTGTTAACTTACTGCGAAATTACCTTTATCTGACAATACCAGTGCCTTTGTTTTGATTAACTTCCAATAATCGATATCTGTATATTTCTGTTGCTGCTTCTCCAACAAAGCCTTTTTGTTCCGGTTATGAAAACGGTCGTATATGAGTCCAGTGGGATGCTTTTTTCCAATCCTAGAATCTCGAGAGCTATAGTAGACTTCCTGAAATACATATAGAATGGATTGGAAATTGTATCATAATTCGCATTGGTAAAATCATAAGCTTTGATTACAGCCAGTTCTGAAGAAAATCGCTCAGCGATGCAACGTGCAAATTTTGCCATATCGGCTAGTGTAAAATAACGTTCATTAGCAATGTAGTAGACTACAATGATATGGGTCAGATATTTTCTGTGCTGCGAGTCCAGCCGACGATGCTGGGTATGGTAATGCCGGATAATTTTTCCTTTTTCGTTTCTCTCAAGTATGTCTTCAAGAAGATTTTGCGTTACGGTTGTAGATAATAGAAGATGATTAGATGGACCAGGAGCCCAATTCCCTTGGAAATTTCCCTCCAGCGAAGCATCCTTCGGGTACAATGAGTTTTCAGACCAATTTTGTAATTTTCTTCGGAGGACATGCTTATGACCCGTCCACTTAACAACAGAAAAAATCTCGTTCAACGCTGCTTCATCGATATCCTTCAGATAATCGAATGTTACGCCGTGTCCTGAGAAAAAAAGTTTTTCAGCTATCATGTGCTGCTGAGGCAACAATTTTAAACCGTTCTTATTCGGGATTTTTATAGTTGGAAGCACTTAGTTAGTTTTTCCAATGAAAAATAATGAACTGCCGCTCGTTAATTTTGGTCTGGTTGAACTAACAAAATTCCAACATAGATCAACCGTAATAAGAACACATACGGAAACTTACAGATTAGGATAGAATATACAGATGCATCCAATCCACATTTATGCTCCACAGCTCCACAGCTGCATCCACAGCTCATGCAGTTCTGGGCTCTCCCCGTAAAAAAAATTCTCATAGATTTACAATTAAATGTATTGTAACCATACGATAGAATCAATCGTATGTAAAATTGGCTATATTGTTTATGACGATAAGATGACAATAAAAGTTATCGTTTTCACAATAGAATCTAATGTAAATTGCGACATCGACAATAGAATCAGGGGGTTGTTATGTATCTTAACTATAGAAAAAATCGTTTTTCTCCGAACAAATTTGAGTCAATTACTATTGATTTTATTGTTTCACATTTGTTGAAAATTCTAGCATATAGGGTGAATAGTAGATCTATTGTGATGACAATATTCATTTTTCATTTACCTGATACATGAACAATAAGATTCATGGTCGGCAATAGATTTAAATGTTACTTTATATTATTTTATTGTAATTGTATGGTTATTTTTATCCGGGTCGTCTTGACCTGAAAGTAGAAAATATATTTTAGGCTCACTAAACATCGATTAACAATAGATATAATTTGAGACTCACTTTCGATTAATTCGGGATCGGCCAAAATTTGATCGATGATGATTTCCACCTTTTCTCCGCTGTTTACGCTCATAGTTAAAAGCACAATTTAAAATTACCAACAAAATATAAACCGTATCGAACAACTTGTGAAACAGAAGTAATTCCACTATGGCGCTCTTGTGTGCGTCGTTTGTCGGACGACGACCACGTAAAAAAAAAATTGCGGTATAAATTATCGCTATTGTGTGTTTTTTTTTACCATGGGTGTGGTGAAACTGATAGCAATGCGTTGAGGGAGAATGCATGCAATAGTAAATTTAACTGCAGAATGGTGTTCAAGCTAAGTACAAAATACTATGAAAAAGACCATACGTATAAAATTGTTACATAGTACATTTTACAATGTTTGCTGTATTTTCAACAATTTATTTCTTTATATTGACTGATGCCGTGAATAGTATTTCTGAAAATAAATTGCTGTTTATTAAAACTACAACATTACTTTCAGTGTAAGGATCAACAAACTGGCATAAGAAAATAAATTGAACAAAAGTGAATTTAAGACAATTTTAAAAATGATATCCAGCTGTAAATATATATTATTTTCTTTTATTTTATTTTATTGACGTATATGCGGGCAAAGCGTCAGGTAACCAGTTTAAGTACAAGCACTCAAACCTTACATAATACATCAGGGGATAGTAGAATGGGCTACGCAACGTTTCTTCCCATGGGGGATTTGAATTTTGCGGGACACATAATTATTGCACACTAGAAGTGTACAATGATATTGCATCACTACCCACAGGATTGGGGAGGGGGGAGGGGATAATTGTTGGTATGTGAGGCTGTAAGGAGAAGAGTATATATCATTTGCAAATATAATCTATTACCTTGTGATTAGTTGTCAACGATATCTTCCAAAATACCTGTTTTGCTTGATATTACTTTAATTCAGAGCTTCCTCTCTCGTTTCAAGATGAGATTTTGCTTCTTGTTTCACGAGTTTGTCTTGAAATTCAGCAAAATTTATTTTTGATGACAAAGTTAATCGTACATTGTCGATGCGCACCTTAACAACTTTAAAGTCAGGTTGAAAGCAAGTGCAGTTGAAGACGATTCATGGATCAGCGTAGAAAAAGTTTGGGTGGGAATTCAGCTTGGAGGCCGTAATCTATTCCTTTGTGCGGTGTACATTCCTTCGGATCTAACTCGAGATTTAGGCCTTATTGATGCGCACTGCCGATCTGTTTCTGCTATTTCGAATACGGTTGCCCTCCATGATGAAATGATTATTTTGGGAGACTTCAACCTAGCGGGAATTGCATGGAATCCAACTCACAGCGTCTTCCTCCGTCCCGACTATGAACGTTCCACTTTCCACGCAAGGGCTATTCAGCTTCTTGACAGCTACAGTACCGCAACTCTATCTCAAGTTAATAACGTGGTGAATGAGAGTAATCGATTTCTAGATCTCTGCTTCGTGAGTGGCCGAGATATTGCTCCCGTGCCTCTAGTTAAGGATGTCCCTCACCATCCTTTTCTAATAGTTACTGTTGAGGACGTTATAGCTCGAGACTTCGTCGACACTCCTGCTAATGTGTCATATGACTTTCGTAGAGCCGACTATCGCAGTATTGGTGATGTTTTATCTATTTTGGATTGGCAGAGCATTTTTGATTCGACCGACGTTAACATCGCTTCTCAAACTTTTTCTCACGTCTTGGCTTATGTCATTGACAGACACGTCCCAAAAAAGATTGACTGACTCTCAGGTCCCTTGGATGACGAACGCTCTTTGCTCGCTAAAATGGATTAAAAGGGCGGCTCTTAAAAGATGCACGAAACACCGCACCATGTCGCCAACTATAGCAGACTCAACTACGAATATTAACGGATCAGTCGTGCGCATTTTCAACATTATCTGAGTGGGGTTCAACGGCGTCTCAAATCTCATCCGAAATCTTTTTGGAGCTATGTTAATCAACAACGTAAGGAGGTAGGCTTACCTTCATCCATGTTCTATAATGGCGAAACTGCTGGCACTCAACAGGAAATTTGCGATATGTTCTCGGTAAAATTTTCTAGTGTTTATGAAGACGAGAGACTAACCTTGGCAAATCAAACACTCAGCCTAGTTGATGTGGATTCAGAAGCAATCTCGAACGCGGCATTACGGTTTTTCTGAAACAGAACATGGCTTGTCTTCTGTATCCATTTCATCAGATATTCCGGGTGTCCCTCTCTAGGGTACATTTCCTTATTTCTGGTAAATGGCGGACATGTTTCCGGTATATAAAAAAGGAAGCAAGCGGGACGTGAACAACTACCGAGGAATCACAACTATGTACAAACCTATTGTGCTTTACGTCGTGCATCACTGATGGTATGATCGCTCGATGCCAAACGGAAGTGATCTACACAGATTTAACGGCCGCTTTCGACAAGTTGCATCATGATATCGCGATCGCTAAACTTGACAGACTAGGAGTTGGTGGTAATCTTTTAAGATGGTTTCGATCATGTCTCACAGGGCGTCAATTGACAGTTGCCTTGGGTGACCTTCGTTCAAGGAATTTCTGCGCCACGTCTGGGATACCGCAGTGTAGCCATCTGGGACCGTTGATATTTCTTTTTTACTTCAACAACGTACACTATGTTATCGGAGGGCCCCGCCTGTCGTTTGCTGATGACCTAAAAATCTGTATGCGAATCTGTTCAACCGCCAATTGCCATTTCCTCCAAGCGCAGGTTGATGCCTTTGCTGATTGGTGTACTCTAAATCGGTTGATGGTCAACCCGGTCAAGTGCTCAGTGATAACCTTCTCACGTCAGAAACCAATTCTGTTCAACTACCATCTTTTCGGTACGACCATCGAACGAACGCAGTGTGTTAAAGACCTAGTGCGTTCAGCTGGATTCGAAATTGACGTACACTCAGTAGCAAAAAAAAAGCCGAGCAAAATTTTGCTCCTAAATAACGCCATGTTCAATGCTCTGTAACTTTGTCAATTATCAATATTTTTGGCTGAAAATTTGAAAACACTATAATTAATGTATAGACCTTATATGACCAAAATTTCATATTGATAGAATTTATAAACTTGAACCTCGGCTTTTTTTTTGCACCGATATTTCAGCAAGGTCAATATCGGGTGAAAAGGGGAAATACTCATTTTGGTGCGTCAACTTTAACGCCAGCTGTAGTCTGAACCACTTGATGGAAACAGTTCGAATTTTGACCACATTATTTTCTGTACTGTTTTAAGCTATGGAGGAATTTTTAATACGCTACCTAAATTTTTCACAGAAATACGTATTTTTGAAATTGCTGTGTCCAAAAATGACTTTTTTCATATATGTTACGATTTTGACCACATAATCTACTGTACTGTTTCAAGCTATGGAGAAATTTTTAATATGCTACCTAAATTTTTCACAGAAATACGGATTTTTGAAATTGCTTTGTCCAAAAATGACTTTTTTCACATATGTTATGATAACTTCAAATTTATAAATTTCATCAACATGAAATTTGTATCACTTAAGGTATATACATTCATTCCGCATCGAACGCTGAAGAGCTTCGGTTCAGTTTTTTTTTTCGCACTTCGCACCACCTTTTTTGCTCAGTTTTTTTCAACCCGCTATCAACCACGCGGTGATTGAAATTAGTGCACTAATTGAACCACCGAAATCCAGCCGAGCGTTCCTTAAGGGAAGCAGACATTCCCGGCCGAGTCCGACGGATGTGCTGTTCATCACCAGCCGATACTCTCATCAAAGAAGTATAGTAGAAGTAGAAAGGGTAGCCACAGCAGCATCATCATCGCAGCAGTGACGGTCATCGCCCTATCCATAGCCGATCAGCAACCGGTGCTTTGTTACAAACAACAGCGAAAGAGCCACACCGGCAAAGGCAAAGCAAACGCAACAGCAGCGTAAGGGGCAAGTAGCACAATTTTTGTTGTTATTGTTCGCACTGGTAGTATTTTGTGTATCTCTCTCCATTTAGTAAAATCGTTGTCTGTAGGGGCTCAAAAAAATAAATATATCTGATTTAATTTTTTTTTTTTTATATAATTTTTTTATTGTATTTTTCTTTAATTTAATTTAATTTCGCATGGATGTTTCTAAGGGGGCGACTTGCCTCCCAAAGATGTTTTTAGGGCGCGCTGTTATCAGCCGTCTTCTGCCTCTCCTTGGGTTGTCTACTTTCGGCAGAAAGCGAAAGCCCTAGACTTTTTGGGCATTAAACGAAATTTGACGCGTCGTTATCCGGGGACCGAATTTCATCAGGTCAACCGAAACAAACTGCGTGTTACTGCACCTACGTATAAAAATGCAAATGATATTGCTAGTGACGTAGGTTACAATGCCGAGTACTACGTCTACATCCCATCTCGAGATGTGGAGATAGATGGTGTGGTTTCTGCAGCGACCCTGACGTGTGAAGACGTTATGGAAGGTATGGGGCGACTTCCTAATTCTGTTTCATCTACCATTGAAATTTTGGAATGTAAAAAATTGCACGCAGCATCAATGGTAGATGGAAGAAAGACGTATTCACCGTCGGATTCGCTACAAGTGACCTTCGCCGGATCAGTTCTCCCAAAATTTGTTGAAATTGATAATGTTTTCTTTCCAGTGCGCCTTTTTGTACCAAGGGTATTTAATTGTACCAAGTGCAAACAGTTGGGACATACGGCTATTTTTGCGACAACAAGCCCCGTTGTGGCAAATGCGGCCAAAAGCATCTAGAGGATGCTTGCCAACAGGAAGCAACAAAGTGTGCTTACTGTGGCAAAGAGCCTCTCCACGAGTTGCAGAATTGCCCCGAGTACAAGAAACGCACTGGTAACGTGAGACGTTTCATACAAGAACGCTCCAAGCAGACGTATGCAGAAATGTTAAAGTCGCAAAACGGAGCGTCTGCATCGTCTGCATCAGCCCCCAAAAATGAAAATCCTTTTATGATTTTGTCTTCTGATGAACTGGACTCTGACGTAGCCGATGAGAGTGGATTTCCGGAGGTACACGCCCCGGTAAAAGGAAGCCAACTAGTTCCCCGGGTGTGCGCCGGAAACAAATAAAAGCCACTCTCAAAAGCTTGCAAAAAATGGAGGTAGCGGGGTCCATTTAAAAACCGAATAAACCGGTAATAGCTGATGCATCCGTTCCTAGTTGTAGCTATGCCGCCCCGCCGCTACCTAATAACAGTAACCGTAAGAGGTTGCCAAAAACACCAAAAACAAGTACTACGTCTGCTCGCAATTCTAAGAATATCCCGTCCAAGCGAGGTAAGATTAATTTTAGGGACATTGTGGATAACATTTTAAATGCTCTTGGTCTTTCGGATGCTTCACCGCTCCGAGGGATTATTGACCTGCTTATTCCTATAGTTGGAAACTACTTCAAGCAATTGACTGTATCATGGCCCCTCATTGGTGAATTCATATCTTTCGATGAATAATTCATCGAGTGAGGTTCAAGATATGATCACCGTATTACAATGGAACTGTCGTAGTCTAAAACCTAAATTAGACTCGTTCAAGTATTTGATTCACAATTCTGATTGTGATGTATTTGCTCTCTGTGAAACATGGCTTTCTTCTGAAGATGAATTAAACTTCCACGATTTTAACATTATTCGCCTGGATCGAGATGATTCATATGGTGGCGTACTTTTGGGGATCAAAAGTGCTACCCCTTCTATAAAATCTCACTCCCAATAATCTCAGGCATTGAAATCGTCGCTTGCCAAATAAATGTAAAGAATAAAGATCTTTGCATTGCTTCTGTCTATGTCCCTCCGAGGACATCAATAAACCATCGTCAACTTTGGAGTTCAATTACATTACTTCCATCTCCAGTTCTTATCCTGGGTGATCTGAACTCCCACGGTACTGCTTGGGGCGAACAATACGATGACAATAGAGCGGGTATTTTTTATGACTTATGCGACGATTTCAACTTGACCATCTTGAACACTGGGGAAGCGACACGAATAGCAAAACCTCCTGCCAGGGAGAGTCGACTTGACATATCTTTGTGCTCTAACTCACTATCATTAGATTGTCTGTGGAAGGTAATCAATGATCCCCATGGTAGTGATCATTTACCAATTATTATCTCAATCACAAATAGTTTTAAAAAAACAGACCAACCAATCCATGTTGCTTATGACCTCACGAAGCATATTGATTGGCAACATTTTGCATCGGCGGTAACCCTTGGTATTGATTCTACCGATCCTCTTCCACCATTAGAAGAGTATCGTTTCCTTTCCGAACTAATGTACAAAAGTGCATTAGAATCTCAGAAACGACGTGTTCCAAGTGCATCCCTCAAAAGAAGACCCGCCACCCCTGGATGGGATGACGAATGCACTAAGTTGTATCTTGAGAAATCCGATGCGTTTAAAGATTATCGTAGACATGAAACATGTGAGCTTTTTGATAAGTACCTAAAGCTTGAAAAAAAGCTTAAAAACTTACTCAAAGCTAAGAAACGCAATTATTGGCGTTCGTTTGTAGAGGGACTATCTAGAGAAACCTCGATGACAACGCTTTGGAGAAAGGCTCGTTACATGCGAAACCGCTCATCCTCCAATGAGAGTGAAGAATACTCCATGCAATGGATATTCGACTTCGCTAAAAAGGTTTGTCCAGACTCTGTCCCAACACAACCGTATTTACGGGATTCCACCCGAAGTAACGGTTTTCTGGACGAACCATTCACAATGTTGGAATTTTCAATGGCACTTCTTTCATCGAACAACTCTGCTCCGGGAAGCGATATGATTAAATTCAACCTTCTGAAAAATCTCCCCCAATATCGCTAAAAGACGATTACTTAACCTGTACAACACTCTCTTGGAATTAAACATAGTTCCACCCGAATGGAGACAGGTTAAAGTAATAGCTATTCAAAAGCCTGGGAAACCAGCGTCTGATTACAATTCTTACCGTCCGATCTCTATGCTATCATGTTTAAGGAAATTGTTAGAAAAAATGATCTTATCAAGACTTGACCGTTGGGTTGAATCAAACAACCTGCTATCAAATACGCAATTTGGTTTCCGAAAGAGCAAAGGAACAAACGATTGTTTAGCGTTGCTTTCATCTGATATACAACTGGCCTTTGCACACAAGGAGCAATTGGCTTCAGTGTTTCTGGATATTAAGGGCGCATTTGATTCAGTTTCCATAGATATACTGGCAGATAGCCTGCACAGTAATGGTTTACCAGGAATTTTAAATAATTTTTTGTATAATTTACTGTCAGAAAAACAAATGACCTTCAGTCTAGGTCAACTGACAACTTCCAGAATTAGCTACATGGGCTTACCCCAAGGCTCATGTTTAAGTCCCTTACTTTATAATTTTTATGTTAAAGATATTGATAACTGCTTGGAAAATAGATGCACGCTAAGACAACTTGCAGACGATGCTGTGATCTCCTTAAGAGGTCCGCGTGCGGAAGTCTTGCAAAGACCATTGCAAAATTCCCTAAATAATCTGTCCATCTGGGCCAGAAATTTGGGGATCGAGTTTTCACCGCAAAAACCGAATTGGTAGTGTTTACTAGAAAGCGGTTCCCAGCCCAACTGCGTCTCAAGCTGTTGGATAGAGACATTACCCAATCTTTGACCTTCAAATACCTTGGAGTCATGTTTGATTCAAAATGCACTTGGAGTACTCACATTGCGTATTTAAAACAGAAATGTCAACCAAGGATCAATTTTCTTAGATCAATTTCCGGAACATTGTGGGGTGCTCACCCGGAAGACCTTATTAAACTCTACAAAACAACTATTCTTTCAGTTCTCGAATATGGCTCTTTTGCTTCCTCTCGGCAAGAAACAGCCACCTCATTAAATTGGAACGCGTTCAATATCGTTGTTTACGTATTGCCCTTGGCTGTATGCATTCAACACATAATATGAGCCTGGAGGTTCTGGCAGGAGTAAAACCCTTACAGAACCGCTTCTGGGAGACTCTCATCTAGAATACTGATCAAGTGTGGAATCAGTAACAACCTTGTGATTGAAAACTTCGAAGAAATGCTCGAATTGAGTACCCAGTCTAGATTCTTGCGAATCTATATTAACTATATGTCATCCATTATTAGTCTTCCATGCTACAATTCTCCTAGTGTACGCTTCCCTTATCACAGTTCCTCCATTGATTATGATCCCTCCATGAAACAGGCCATTCAAGGAGTTCCAGATCAACTTCGGCCTATTATAATTCCCCATATTTTTATTGAAAAGTACCGACATGTCAATTGCAATAGTAGATTTTTCACTGATGGGTCGCGCATTGATGGATCCACTGGTTTCGGTGTTCACAATGAATACTCATCTGCCTTCCGGAAACTTCAGGAACCTTGTTCCGTATATGTTGCTGAGCTGGCAGCAATCAATTTCGCATTGGGGATAATTTCCGGTATGCCCATAGACCATTATTTCATCTTCTCAGATAGTCTCAGTTCTATTGAGGCCCTGCAGTCGATGAAAACAGTGAGGCACTCATCTTACTTCCTTGCACAAATAAGGGAGCAGATGTGTGTGTTGGTCGAAAGATCATTTAAGATTACCTTTGTATGGGTCCCCTCACATTGCTCAATCCCAGGCAATGAGATGGCGGACTCTCTAGCAAAGGTGGGCGCGCAAGAAGGCGAGATTTTTGAAAGAAGAATTTCACATGATGAATTTTTCCCATTAGTACGTCAGAGTTCTCTTCAAAATTGGCAAAACGATTGGACAAGTAATTCTCTTGGGCGGTGGTTACATTCCATTATTCCAAATGTTTCATCGAGATCGTGGTTCAAAGGTCTGGATGTAAGTCGCGGTTTCATTCGTGTGATGTCAAGACTTATGTCCAACCACTACTCGCTAGACGCACATCTCTACAGAATTAACCTCGTCGATAGCAATTTATGTAGGTGCGGAAACGGTTATGATGACATCGCTCACGCAGTTTGGCATTGCCTGGATAATGATGCCTCCAGAGCACGACTATTGGATACCCTAGTGGCCCGAGGTAGACAACCCTTCCGCGAGATAAGAGATGTTTTGGGAATGCGTGATCTTCCCTACATGCACGCGAGTTACGAATTCCTTTGTTTGTCTGATCTAAGAGTGTAACGTCATCACCCTCCTTCCTTCCACTCTAGTAAATTCCCTACCATTGTGTCCCAGTTATACTATCCTTTTGTTTCCGTGCTACTTGTACCTGCCCAGCAAACTGTGGTCACTCATCTGCGGCTTTGTTCCTGGAAGGGACTACAGGGATCGAGGATTTGGTACATGTCGCAACCAAAAGCAGCAAGTAATGGCTTAAATAAGTTACCTACCTAGCCCTTTCCAAACGATAATGTGACCCATTAACCTCGAGCTAGCCACGAGTAATTGGCATCCCTCTTTTACTAATAACAAAAAGTAAAAATTTTTGTACAACAATATTGAATATCGGCTCCGTAAAGTGTTACACACGCCTGAGCCTAACAAATAAACGAACTGATTAAAAAAGGTATATACATTGTTCATAATGTTGTTAAATTTTCAGCCAAAAATATTGATAATTGACAAAGTTACAGGAGGTTGAACATGGAGTTTTTTGCAAACAAAATTTTGCTCGGCTTTTTTTTTGCTACTGAGTGTACACGCAACATCTTTCGTATGTTGTTGACAAAGCTTCAAGGACACTCGGTTTTATATTCAAGGTTGCGAAGAACTTCAGCGACATTCACTGCCTAAAATCACTCTATTATTCTCTCGTTCGTTCGACACTGGAGTACTGTTCAGCGGTCTGTAGTCCATGCTATGATAATGGCGCCGAGCGAATCGAATCTATTCAACGCCGTTTTCTTCGGTTCGCACTTCGTAGACTTCCTTGGAGCGACCCTTTTCGTCTTCCTAGCTACAAAAGTCGGTGTCAGTTGGTCGACATCCCAGACAACCAAAATGCACGTAAATTGACAGTTGTCTTTATGATGTACAAACATATATGTTAGTAAACAAATCGTGTAGAATGCAAATAAATGGCTTATGCGTGCAAATGTGGAGGCCATATACGTGCAAATTCCATTATTTTCTTAAACGAGTTGATTTAATATCTTATGCGATTGAATTTTTAATAACAAGTTCCATTTAAAAAGCTTTGCGATGTTTATCCGATTTTGTTTGTGACGCAGTACGATGAATAAATGACGCATCGTATATAAGTCGGAAATTTGCACTAATTACGATTTAACTTAGACATAATACGATAAAGGCCACAATTAATTGCGATTTTGACTAATAATATAGGAATATACGAAACTATTTGAACACTGTTATACGACTTGTGGTTGTCTGGGGAGCCTCTGCGGGTCCGTAGAGATGTCTGTTGAGCTTTAACTGTTGCAAATGTGCTACAAGGAAGAATCGACTGCGGAAGGATCCTTCAACAAATTAGCGTCACAACTCCATGCTCGGGCTTCCTTTTCGACGCACCAACTATGGGTTTAATAGCGCTATTCACGGGTTGCAGCGGACCTTCAATAGGGTGGCGTCCATTTCCGATTTCAGTCTGACGTGGAACGCACTTCGTCGGAGATTTTCTACCGTATTTAGAACAATTGACGCACGTAGTTAAGATAGTGTATAGCTTTAATTATTTTATTTTTACTTATTTATTTTTGTGTCTTGACTCCACGTAAGAGGTTATTCAATCGTTTCTCATTGTATTTTTTTTCTATTTAACATCATTGGTCTGTTGATGTCTACTTCAAACTTGGTCTGTTGATGTCTACTTCAAATAAACAATTGTAATGTTCCAACTTTAAAACCATGACAGTGAATATAACATTTTCTATTTACCACTTAGGACAATGCACTGTTAGACAAAGTAGTAGAATTTGAAAAGAGCTACAATTTTATCATACACTATATTAATACATTCAGCTGTTGAACGTAGTTTTCGGTAAATTTATTGAATTGCACGAAATGACTTTTCACACAGCAGTGGTCGCAGAACCTTGTTACTAGAACGGTAATGTTTACATGGGATTTTTTTTTGAGGGTGTCTAGGTGGAGCTGCATGGCAGCTTAGTTATAACGACTAGACCCTTTCACAACGTCATCGCTACTACGACCAATATCTAAGAAGCACTCGCCCATATTGGCCGCTTGAGTACTATGTTTAAAAAAATACAGTTTTTGAATTTGCGAGCTAAAATTATACCCTATAGGTGTCAGCACGAGCTTTGTTTTATAATTTCTAATATTTCCTGGAGGTAACACTCAGGGACAAAGTGCCGTATAAATTGGTAGTCCCTAGTGCTGAAGTCATCTCCATAGCTTTATGCACAATAATTCTAAGGGACGATCCAGGCCATCGATGTAGTCTACGTTGACAACAAGTAGTACTGAAGTAAACCCCATGAAGTATTTCAACACGCGTATGCAAAGTATTAATAATTCATACAGCGAATCATATTTCTAGACAACCGTCAATTGTAAT